>ML435307.1:0-81522 GCA_005239525.1 Nicotiana knightiana | reverse complement strand
GGGGGGGTTTACATTTTTTACACTTTTTGAGCTGCTGGAATACAGAATCCTCCCTATTCAGAAATACTTTTTCCATTTAAAAGGTTTTGAAAAAGAAGAGTATTATTAGAGAAATCTGATTTCCTTTTGGAAAACAAGTTCATAAGTAGATGGCCTAGTCCAGCTGCTACCTTCTCTTTTATGAATTTTGGGTTTCTGGAAGTTTTCCTTCAAACATTCATACTCAAGATTTCTGGATGTATTCTTGCTGGACTGTTTGGTTTTCTTTGGGGTTTCTGTTTGCTGTTGCTGATCTCTCTTCTTTCTTGCTGTTCATTTCATACTTGAACTTTATTTGGTCAAGTCTCTTTGCTGTTTCTCTCTTAAAAGGTATGTATTAACTCATCTCTTCTTAATGAAATTTCTTTAACTAGAATCTTCTTCTTCTTCTCCCTTCTTAAACTAGTTGTTCTTGATGAATGAGGTTATCTCTTCGCTACCCAAACACCATTAAACCTTTTGCAAACCCTTTGAGCTGATTACTCTTCTTTGATTATCTTCTTTGGAGCCCGAAAGTGTTATTGGAAAACAGAAAAGAAATGTTGAAAAATGAAACGAAAAATGATGAAATGAAAAAAAAAAGAAGAAAAAAAAAATTAAAGAAAAAGAAAAGACAAAAAGAAAAGAAAAGAAAAAAAATCAAAAACGGAAACAAAAACAAAAGTTTCCTGAACTACGTTCAACTTGATTCCGAAAGGATACGTAGGCAGCCTCTCACTGGGGTTCAGTCACACCGAAATAAAAATCCACATTTCCCCAAGAGTTTAAGCTGGGGCAGATGTTATAATATGTTTGGTGATAACTTCGCCTGAGAGGTTCCAAAGTTGAAATTCAATACAAATTCTTTGCACCAAAACCCTGTTCAAGTCCTTCCGATCAATTGGTAAACATGATTATAGTTGGAGGATACACTGTCGAATCTGGTGCAAGCAAATGAGAGAAACAAAAAGAGAGTCTTATCGGTGAAACCCACACGGCACCGTGAGGCGACGGTAAGCAGAGAAATTAAAAATGAGAGAGTCTTGTTAGTGAAAACTCGCAAAGAGCACTACAAGGCGATGGTGAGAAGAGAAATGAGAGAGGTTAGTTGGTGAAAACCCGCAAAGGGCACCGCTGATCGAAAAGGATAATGGGTCACTGACATGGACATAGTCCGGGGCAAGGTTTCTCAATCTCGAGGTGTTAGTTGTGATGAATTTCTGAGAGTCAGGCGGTTTACACGGATCAGGCATCCAGTCCAAATGGAATGTCATGTTCATTAAAGTCCGCATGCACTCCAGATAAGTCTTTCCTTCCTTTCCGCGAAAGGATACCTTTCGTTTAAACTCATTGTCCATTCTGTCATTTATTGTTTCTCAATCCCTTTCGGTCTAACTCTGGGTTTGCAAAAGGTTTAATGGTGTTTGGGTAGCGAGAATGAAAGCCTTCGTCATCCCAACCGGAGAAAATTTGAAAATATATGGAGGATCAAACATAGTACCTTTTGATGGCATCTGCATTGACAGCCGTTTCGGGGTCATTTCCTTCGATGGTGTCGTCGACCTTATGTGGATTAGAGTGACGTGGGATCACCCGTGAGGATGGTGAGTTCATTTAGTGGTTTGATGACTTCGGAACGGTTCTTGGAACGTTCAAGGATGAAAGTTTGTTTAAGAGGGAGACAATGTAACGATACGATTGGTCGTTTGAGCTTTAGCATTTCGTTTAGTGGTTTAAGGTCTTGAGTAGTTTCGTATTATGAATTTTGACTTGTTTTTATGGTCGGATTCGATTTTCGATGTTTTAAGATTGATTTGGATGAGTAACTCTATTTTTACAAGCTTAAGTTAGAAAAATTGACCGATATTTGACTTATGTGAAAACGACCTTGGAGCGGTGTTTTGATGGCTCCGATAGGTTCGTATTGTGATTTTTGGATCTGCGCATATGCCCGAAATTGAGTTCGGAGGTCCCTGGGTGGATTTGACTTGTTTTGTAGAAAGTTGGCAATTTGAAGGTTTAGAAATTCCTCAAGTTTAACCATAGTTTGACTTTATAGCTATCGGGTTTAGATTTTTGTTTTGGGATTTGAATGGGTTAATTTTATTATTTGGAACTTGTCTACAAAGTTAGGCGTCATTCCAAGTTGATTTGATAGGATTCGGATGCGAGGTTGTGAATTTAGAAATTCTTGAGTTTCAATGTTAATTTCATGTGTTTTGACGTCCGATTCGTGGTTCCAGATGTTATTTTGATGTTATGATCGTGCGAGAAAGTTTGTATGATGTTTTTAGACTTGTGTTGATGTTTGGTGCGGAGCTCCGAGAGCTCGTGTAAGTTTCGGACCCGTTTTAGAGCGTTTTATATAGTTTAAGTTCTGCTGGTTTTGCACAGGTGCTTCAGATCTTGCATTTGCGAGATAAGGATTGCATTTGCGATTCTCGCAATTTCCAAGATGAGATCGCACTTGCGAGGTTTGATGGGGTTTTTTAGGTTCGCATTTGCGAATATTTTTCTCACTTTTGCGATGGGGGTCTTGGCTAAGCTGTGATCACAATTGTGATCATTAGGCCGCTTTTGCGAATTGTTCAGTCTTCACATTTATGCTGATATTTCTGCATTTACGACATTAGCAGGTCCGTGATGGATGTCTTTTTTGTGATCATTCTTCGCATTTGCAGGGTTTGCATTTGCGAATGCCAGGTCGTATTTGCGACACTTGCGCCTGAACATAAGGGCTGGACGTTGGGATTTCACCTCATTTCTCTCATTTTTGAACCCCTAGACTAGGTAGGAGGCTATTTGGAGAGGGGAGTTTCACCTACAATCATTGGGTAAGTGATTCTAATCAATTTTTAACTGTATTTCATAACTGTATCTTAGATTTAACATCAAATTTATGATAATTAAAGAGAAATTTTGGGGGATTTTTGTCAAAGTTTTAAAAATGAGAATTTGGGTTTCAAGAGTTGATTTGGACTTGAATTTTTAAACAAAATACATATATAGACTCGAGAGATTATAGATAGTCGGAATGTACCCTCGGACCCGAGTTTTGACTAGGGGGCCTGGGGTTGAATTTTGTTGACTTTTGGGAAATTGTGTAAAGATCATGGATTTATTAATAGTAATTGGTTTCTCTTGCATTGATTGATGTTATTAAGTCATATTTGGTTGGATTTGAGCCGTGCGGAGGCAGATTTTAAGGGAAAAAGCTATTGTGGAGTGTTGATTTGGCCTAGTTGAGGTAAGTATCTTGCCTAACTTTGTCTGGAAGAACTACCCCTTAGGACTTGGGTTGTTTGTGTTATTTGAACTATGTGAAAGACGTTTACGCGAGATGACTAGTTTGTACACGGGCTTATATATGGTATTTAACTGGTTAGACTCATAGGCTTCTTTCCATTACATGCTTTACTTGAAGTTGTTAGCACATGTTTTATCTTATATTTGTCAAGTTTACTCTTATATGCTTAGTTGAAAACCTCTTTTATTGTCATGTTACCTCTTTTATTGTTGAATTATTATTATATGAAATTGTTATTTCATGATATCCCTTCATTGTCGAGTTATTCTCATGCATTTAGACGTAGTTGCTATTTCATGCCATCTCTTTCATTACTAGATTATGTTATACACTAGAATTTGAAGTTGTCATTCCATGGAAATATCTTCATTATTAAGTTTATTTTTAAGCAATTAATTGGAGTTGAAGTTATTGAGAGATATTAACATGTTTTGTTGGAATTGTTGTTTAATGGAGTATCTTTAATTGTTGAGTCATTTTTCTGTTTCATTTTGTTGCTATTGATATTCTTGTACACATCCCGAAAATACCTAGATCTGCACATGAAGTGCAGGGTGTAACGTGAGTACAACCAACTCAATAAGTAACAAGTCTAACCTTTCGTCTGAAAGCAGTGATGAGCTCAACCAATATAGTACAAATACAAAGTTTAACAGTACAGAAATGATAGGAAATAGGAAAATAATATCTCCAAGAAAACCCATAATCTATTCGTATACAGTACAGGAAATGTGGACATGCTTCCAATTTTAACAATTAAGTTCAACACATATAAAATATGCCAAGTGTGACTGATTTAAGGAATATGACATCTTTATATATATATGCCAATATGAATACGGTATGTGATGCAACACAATGAAAACCTCATGCACTCACACTCTAAGAGAACTCAATCTAACAGTCTCAATTCTTGCTCTTCACACCCAGTCACTCAACACTGTACGGTGCCTGCTGCATCGTGCAGCCCGATCCCATCAATAATAATAAAGCCTGTAAGGCCTTCTACAGCATGCAACCCAATCCACATATATCCATAAGGCATGTTGCGGCGTGTAACATGGTCCATATATAGCCATAAGGTCTGTTGCAATGTGAAATCCGATCCACATATTGACATACGGCCTGTTGTGGCGTGCAACCCAATCCTCATATAGCCATAAGGCCTACTGCGGCATGCAGGCCAATCCACATATGCCACTCACACACGGCTCTGGGGCCCCAACTCAGTCATTAATCTCTCCATTCTCTCAGCTCACAAATCTCATGTCAATTAGCCCAAACAATGATATATAACACAAAAATAATAGTGACAGAGACTGATGTATGATATGCAAATGTAAGGCCCCGTATAAGTTTTCCTAAACCCGGGGTTTCATGGCGCATAAAACAGAAATTTCAATATGAAAGTGGGATTTGATTAATATGGACTTTGTGGTGGGACTTCCGCACACTACTTGCAAGTTTGACTCAATTTGGGTGATTCTGGATCGACTCACAAAATCAGCACACTTCTTGCCAATTAAATCTACCGACATAGCGGAACAATATGCTCAGTTGTATATCAAGGAAATAGTCAGGTTGCATGGCACTCTAGTTTCTATCATTTCAGATCGAGGGGCTCATTTCATGGCTAATTTTTGGAAGAAATTTCAGCAAGGTTTGAGTATTCAGGTGAATCTTAGTTCATCCTTTTACCCCCAGACTGATGGGTACACAGAGCTGCTATTCAGACGCTTGAGGATGTATTGCGCGCTTTTGTTCTTGACTTCAAGAGTAGATGGGATGATCATTTGTCACTCATAGAATTTTCTAACAACAGTTACCATGCTAGTAATCATATGGCACCATTCGAGACCTTATGGTAGGAGATGTAGATCTCCAATTGGGTGGTTCGAGATTGGGGAAGCGGAATTGATAGGACCAGACCTCATGCATCAGGATATGAAGAAGGTTAAGGTTTAATGATTGGTTGAAAACTGTCGAGAGTCGTCAAAAGTCCTATTCTGATTTTCGTCGCAGAGGTTTGGAGTTCAAAAAAGATGAATGGTTATTCTTGAAGGTTTTTCCCATGAAGGGTATAATGCGGTTTGGAAAGAAAGAGAAATTGAGTCCGAGGTATGTCAGGCTGTATAGAATCATTCAGATAATTGGCCAGGTGGCGTACAAGCTTGAGCTACCATATGTCATTAGTGCACCCGGTATTCCATGTGTCTATGTTGAAGAAGGTAGTTGGAGATCTGTCGGCTATTATGCCAATTGAGACTATTGAGGTTAATGAAGAACTAACCTATGAAGAAACCCCAATTGCATTCTTGATAGGCAAGTCTAAAAGCTAAGAAATAAAAAAATTGCTTCCATGAAAGTGTTATGGCAAAACCAGCAGGTTGAAGAGGCCACCTGGGAGGTCGAGGATGAAAGAAAAAGAAGTACCCTCATTTGTTTGAATAGCTATGTAATAGTTTCCATGAAAATTTCTTCCTATGAACTATGTATCACTTGTATAGTTTATGCTCAGGATGTTTCTTTTCTAGTAATATATTGCTTATGAGGCCACTGTTGGCGTTGCTTTCTGTTATGTTACATCATTGGATTATGAATATATTGTTAGGATTTGTTTCTAAGATTCTCTGGCAGGTGGATAAGCCCAGTTACAAGGGAAACTCTGGCAAAATTTTTTGAAATTTGGACAGTTATAGAAAAATTAGGACTGTTAGTGTGTGAAGTAACAACTGGGTCATGATGAGTTCTAAGGACGGATTTTAGAGACTCATTCGAGGATGAATAATCTTAAGTGGGGGAGGATGTAAAGCCCCGTAAAATGTTTCCTAAAACTCGGGGTTTCGTGGTGTCGAGGTAGGCGTATGTGTTAATGATAGTAGAGATTCTTTGCAGCGAGCCTTTTTGGCTTGAACAGTGCACTGAGGACTTGAAGGAAAATGTTTGGCAGAAAAAGGGCACTTCTACGACCCATTATGCGGCTGCAGAATCACTCTACGGGCTACAGAGTGGCCGCAAAGTGAGGCAATCATTTGGTCCATTTTTGGATGTCATTTTGCGGCCAATTATACGACCACAAAATGATTTCGTGAGCCGCACACCGATCGCAGTGCCAACATAGAAATTATTCGGAGGGAGGTTCTACGATGCATTATGCGACCACAGAATAGGTCTGCGGACCGCATAATGGTCGCAAAGTGGGGCAGACCTGCTCAGTTTTGGAGGGCCATTTCGCGGCCCATTTCGTGGGCCGCATAAACATTATACGGTCGCATATTCGTGGCTTCATATTTTGGGTTTTATAACCCGATCCCATTTCATTTTTTGGACTCTATGGACCATTTATTAAGGAAGAACCTGATATTTTGAGAGTGAGAAAGGGCTCTAGAGAGGGAGAAAGTCCTCAATCAATTATTTCTGAGTTCTTGCTCAAATCTTGGAAGGTTAATAAGGAAAGCACACTAGGGCTTCCTCCTAGAGGTAAGATTCTACACCCTATATCTTAATTTAGAAATTTAACTAGAAATAGGTAATTAGAAAGATGATTCTTGGGTATGGGAGTTGTTTATTTTGTATGCATATGTTATCAAGGTATGTAGGAAGACTGTTGAGCTAAAAATAGTAATGAACGGTTTCCTCCATAAAAGGACCTTGAAACCTTAATGTACACCTAATGCTTAATAAAATGTTCAAATGAGCTAGAACCATGATCATCTTCCTAATTTTGGTTCAATTTGGCATATTTCTAAATTAGATCAAAATTGCTAAGAGTTCGCAATATTTTAGAGTTTAAGAAAGCTCAAGTAAGGTATAATGGCCAAACTCTTCTTTAAGAATTGAAGCCACATTACCCTTGTAAATTCCGAGATGTTTATATGAATAGATTATTCCGAATAAGCTTGTGACAAAAATATATGTACAATTCATGTTCGAATGTTCTTATTATGTTGTGTTATTGATTACGGATGTGTTCCAAACTACGGATTGTGTATCTCTATGTTATAATTCCAAGTCGTGTTACATATAAAAATTGTTATGCAGTAGAGATTATAATTGGGATTACACCTCCGCCCGCACATATTGGGATGAGGCGGGAGGGCCGCTTTGTGTAGGTATTGGTCTCGTTGTTACACCTCCACCTGCACATATTGGGGTGAGGCGACATGGACGCTTTGTGTAGAGATTGTAATTGGGATTACACCTCCACCCGCACATATTTAGGTGAGGCGGCAGGGCCGCTTTGTGTAGGTATTGGTATCATTGTTACACCTCCACCCACATACATTGGCATGAGGCGACGGGGCCACTTTGTGTAAAGATGGTTACAGAGGTTCTCGTATTAAAATTTACTAATGTTATTGACAAATCTTAATAAATATTCTTTGTCTTTAACACATATTTACGTTATTTTATTGTCACCCTGATTCATCATATTTATGCTGTATTTCCAAGTCCATGATTAGGTGTTTGGTTTCCATACTAGTACTATTCGACATGTACTAACGTCCCTTTTTCTGGGAGCGCTGCATCTTTAATGGATGCAGGTGGTTGCATAGCGGAGGATACTGACCAGTGATAGCCGTAATCAATCTTCCCAGCTGACTTGGTGAGCCCTATCTCATTCTGTGGTTGTGCATCTTTTGTTTCGTATGTGTTACTCTTTTTTGAGGTATAGTCGGAGCCTTGTTGCCGGCACTATGACCTTACTCTTTTTCATCTAATAGAGGCTCCGTAGACATAGTGTGGGTGGTATGTTGGTGTGGGGAATGTCAAACTAGTAATGTTGTAATTGTATCACACGTTCCACATCAAACTCCGAAAGAGTATATATTTGAAACTTATAAATGATGTAGCTGCTGATAATGAATTGGTGTTGTTATTTACTTGATCCTCCTCACGGTCTAGTTAATGAATTGGAATTTTATTGTTATTCATGAGTAAGTTTGGGTAGAAGGTATTGTACAGGCTTGCTCGACCGGGTTATCTCGGTTGAACGCCAGTTGCGCTCTCTGAGTTCGGGGCGTGACAACAAATAATGGATGTGACTGAGTACAAAATTTCCGTCTAAGCAAATAATTCAACAACAAAAATGACCACAGTGGTCTCAACAAGATAAATATATAGCCTAACATGATTTCTTCCATGAATCGGTAGCTCAATTAATCTAACACATAGAGATCGCATGAATGGCTACAGGGTGTGATGACTACACAGTACCTCGAAATCAATCGAATCACAATTTCTACTGTGCACGCCCACATACCCATCCAAAATCACCCTACGGAGCTACCTGAACCGTCAAAACTCTATTCCAGAGCCATTTATACATAAGTCAACATCCGGTCGACTCTTTCAACTTAGGCTTCCAACCTTGGGACTATTTGCCCCAGTTCATTCTGAAACATCCCCGGAACCAAACCAATCACCCTGAAAAGGCACATAGCAACAATTGAGCATAGAATAAGAAATAAATGTGGGAACATGACTATAACACTCAACACGACTGGCTGAGTCTTTACACCCTAAAGGTATGATTCACACACATACACCCTGTATCAACCTCAACCAACTGCGAAAAACCATAAGTATGCTCACATGGTATAACCACACCACTACTAAAAAATAACAAATTTGCGATTGAATAATTCCGATAGATTTAATTTATTCACAACTTTTGACTGATTCGGTTGGAAACTTTACTAAAAATACATATTATTTTGTTTTTGATTTTTGCTCCAAATTGTGACTGATTCAGTCGCTCAATTACGCGGAAAATACCATGAAAATATTTTTTATGGTTTGTGACTGAATCAACAAAGACAACAGAAAATAAGGTGAAGAAGGACAAAACGCAAAGATTACCTGGCGATACGCTGGCGACGCCAAAACTATGGCTAGGCACACCAGGCGTTAGGCTGGCGACGCCAGGCCTAAATCCAGGCTCCCCAGGCGTTAGGCTGGCGATGCCAGGCCTAAAGCCAGGTTCTCCTGATGAGGTAGTCACAGTAAATCCTAACTCTAGTGCAACTGGAGAAATTTTGGCATATGTAGACGGTGTTCCGGTGTATGCATCGGAGAGAAAACTTTATGGAGATGATAATGGGAAGGTTAGGGATGATATAGTGGGGTCAGACCAAATTTCAGGCAACGGGAAGGGTGGTGATCACAATAGAACAATGCATTCAGAGCAGACTGATACAGTAACTCCGGGGCTAGGAAGTGTCTATGAGATGCAATTCAAAATGAAGCATGAAAATGTTTCTTTTCTGGAGGATAGCAAGGTGTATGAACAGGCTGATCAGCGGACAATTGTTCCAAGACAAACTGGGGAAATAGAGGAAGTGCATATGGATTTAGGCACTGATCAAATTATGCAGCTGCAACTTAGTGTTCCACTGAAGACTTCTCTACAACATTTACATGATTTAGTTACACACAATGTGGCACAAATTGATGAAGACTTAATGAGACAAAATCCAATGGAGGATGAAGGAGATGATGAATCAACAGCAGAAAACTTCAAACAAGTGGCTAGGGAAGGAAATTTATCACCCACACCTAGTGCTAAATGAGGTAAGAAAACTAAGAAGAATCAGAAGAAAGATCCACCACAACCTTCAAGAATAATGCCCAGGAGGGCAACTTCTCTATCTAAATGATGACGATCAAAACATTAATATGGAACATAAGATCTGTGAATACACAACATGCCTTTCCTAGGGTGATCAACATGTATAAGGAGCATAGTTTTTGTGTAGTTGCATTGATGGAGCCTTTTCAAAAGAAGAGATTCATTGATAGATATAGAAGGAGGTTGAATATGGAGATTTCTTATGCAAATATTAATGGGCAAATATGGTTGTTCTTTGATGCAGTGGTAGAATGGGAATTAGTGGAAGATACTGAGCAACAGGTGACTGTGAGAGTGTTTCACCATGACCTGGGGCAGCACGTGATGATGACATTTGTTTATGCAAAATGTTCAGCAATAGAGAGGTTGGAATTGTGGGATCACTTGTATTACTTAGCAAGTGATATGATTGCCATGGTTGGTAAGATGGGATTTCAATGTGATACTACATGGAGATGAGAAAATAGGAGGACTTCCAGTACACCCTCCTGAATATGAGGATTTTGCATTTTGTGTAAACTCTTGTGGTTTGTTTGAACAAGGATATAAAGAAAGTCCATTTACATGGTGGAATGGAAGACCCAATGCTATGTGTATATTCAAGATATTGGATAGAATCTTTGTGAATTTTCCATTTCAGAACATGTTTGCAACTATTGACGTTGAACATCTAATCAGAACCAGATCAGATCATGCACCATTGCTAATGGCATGCGGGGAGCAGACCACCAATTTTGTGAAGCCTTTCAGGTTCTTGAACTTTGGACTAAGCATACTACATTTATGGATGTGGTGAGGCAAAATTGGGAAGCTGATTTCATAGGGGATCCGTTTTTGATGTTCAAGCAGAAGCTCAAGAGGGTGAAGGCAGCACTGTCAAAATGGAGTAGAGAAACATTTGGTGATATCTTCAAGCAGTTGGCTATTTTAGAGGACATTATTAGGGTGAAATAGATGTTGTTTGAAGAAGATCTTACAATTGAGAACATGATTGTGCTTCAAAAGGCTCAATCTGAATTGAAGAAATACTTGATATTGAGGAGCAATATTGGAAGCAAAAAGCTGGGATGACTTGGTTTGCTGAAGGAGAAGGAATACAAGTTTCTTTCACAATCATGTCAATGGAAAAAGAAAGAAATTGCAACTGAAGAGGATCAAAAGTGGCAGTGGGGTATGGATTGAGGACCAGGAGCAATGGGCTACAGCTGCAGTGGACTTCTATCTATCAAAAATAGTTCACATATGAAGGTGATGCTTCTGACTTTTCGTTGCTCAATAATGTACCTTTGATGGTCACTATGGAATAGAATTTGGAATTAGCAGATTTCCAACAATTGAAGAGGTAAGGACAACAGTTTTTGAGCTTAGTTGAGAGAGTGCTAGTGGTCCTGATGGATTCACTAGCCTGTTTTATCAAACATGCTGGGATGTTATTGGTGCTGATATACACAACACTGTGATACACTTCTATGGAGGAGTTGCACTGCCTAAATCCGTCATTCGCACCAATCTAGTGTTGCTGCCTAAGAAACCTAGAGTTGAGACCTTTTCTGACTTAAGACCTATTAGTTTGGGCAACTTCATTAACAAGGTCTTGTCTAGGGTGTTACATGATAGATTAGAGAGTTTTTTGCCTTCTCTAATATCTACTAATCAATACGGATTTGTGAAGGGTATAAGTATATTTGAGAACATTTTATTGACTCAAGAGATTGTCACTGACATAAGGTTAAGGGGAAAGCCAGCTAATGTGGTGATCAAGCTTGATATGGCTAAGGCATATGATAGATTTTCATGGAAGTACTTATTGTATGTGCTAAGGAAGATGGGATTTTCTGAGCACTTAATCAACATGGTGTGGAACTTGGTGTCAAATAACTGGTACTCAGTATTGGTGAATGGGTAGTCCTTAGGGTTCTTTAAGTATACAAGGGGTGTGAAGCAAGGGGATCCCTTATCTCCAACATTGTTCATTCTGTCAGCTGAGATACTTTCCAAGTCTTTGAATAAGCTCTTAGAAGACAAGTCATTTACGGGATTTGGAATGCCTAAGTGGTCTGATCCTTTAAACCACTTGGCATATGCTGATGATACTATAATCATTGCTTATGCTCATCCTCTATCCTTGAGCAAAATTATGGTAGTGTCGGGGAATTATGAGAATATATCAGGCCAGATGATCAACAAATATAAGAGTTCATACTACATGCATTCAAAGATTGCTAATGGATTGTTTCAGGCAGTTGGAGCTAGTACAAGATTTGCAAGAGGTAAATTCCCCTTCACATATCTAGGGTGTCCTATTTTTTACACTAGAAGGAGGAAGGACTATTATGAGGATCTTATCAAGAAGGTAAAGTCTAAATTGCATTCATGGAAAGGAAAGTTGTTGTCATTTGGAGGAAAGGCAACACTCATTTCTAGTGTGTTGCAAAGTATGCCAGTCCACATGTTATCAGTCCTTGATCCACCAAAAAATGTCTTGGAGCATCTTCATAAGATGTTTGATAGGTTCTTTTGGAGCACAAAGGAAGAAGGGAGAAGCAGATATTGGGCTTCATGGAAAAATCTTTGCCTTCCTAAAGAGGAAGAGGGGATAGGTTTTAGGTCCTTACATGATGTGCCAAGGGCACTGTTTGCTAAACTATGGTGGAGGTTTAGGACCACAAAATCTTTGTGGTCTAATTTCATGTGGAATAAGTATTGCAAGAAGGAGATACCAGTGGTGGTGCATTTTAGAAGAGGGTCTCATGATTGGAGACAAATGTCGAATGCTAGGGAAGAAGTAGAACATGAGATCCTATGGGAATTGAAGAGTGGAACAACTAATATTTTGCATGAAAATTAGACTGGATTGGGTGCACTCTATCACGTATTACCTGAAGACTTTCCAATCAATGAAGATCTTCAGGAGGTGGCAGAACTACGGCAAGGTAAAACATGGGATGATCAGCTTCTAGATCAAACTTTCAATGAGGAAATTGCAGAACATATAAGGCTAAATGTGCATTATGAAGGTAGTGAGGGATACTGGGACATGTCATACTAGATGCCAACTCCTTCAGGCAAGTTCAGTGTTAGCAGTGATTCGCAAGTGGATTAAGAGCTTACCATTCAAGATATCCTTCCTCTTGTGGAGATTGTGGAGGAAGAATATAGCCACTGATGACATGTGGAGGAGGCAAAGGCAAATGGTGATGTCTAGGTGTTAGTGTTTTCAGCAACCCCAAGAGGAATCTATTGAGCATATATTTGTCACAAGTCCTACTGCCTCTAAGGTATGGAACTTGTTCATGGGGGCTGCTGGAATTACTGTGCCATTAATTCAATTGAAGCAGGTTATAAGGAATTGATGGTATGCTCAATGTTGTCCAAAGTTAAAGTCATTGTTTCAAGCAGTATCAGCTATCATCATTTGGGAACTTTGGAAGAGAAGAAATGCATGTAAACATAGGGGTTCAGTGTCCACAAATAGGGTGATTCATGAGATCAATAGGACATTGCATCAACTGGCAAGGGTGAGATATGCTTGGATGTCAAATATTCCATTCTTATGGCCAGACATAATTCAATATTTTGAAGGATATAAACCTATATTGATCACTACAAGAGTAACATGACATCTTCCTTTTCATGGTTAGTACAAATGCAATACTGATGGAGCCTCAAAAGGAAATCCTGGTCCTAGCTCCTTAGGCTTTTGTGTAAGGGATGATGAAGGTGATGTGGTGTATGCTAGGGCAGTAGACATGAGGATGACAACTAAAGTGGTTGCTGAAGCTAAGGTTATTCTTCAAGGGTTGGAATACTATGTGGAGCGTGATCTTCACCCTCTCATATTTGAGACTGATTCATTGGTGATGAAGAAAGTGATAGAAGGGGAATGGGATCATCCTTGGGTAATTGCAAATTATGTGAAGAAAATTATAGAGATGAATGGCAACTTCAATGTGATATTTCAACATGTGTTCAGAGAAGGCAACTCAGTGGTAGATTTTATAGCTAACATTTTGTTTTCTTTTGCAGGGACATCTGAGTTTCATTCGTTCTCTGAACTGCCTAGTGCAGGGAGGAGGTTGATCAATCTAGACAAATATCAAACACCTAACCTTAGGTTTAGGATAGCAAAGAGAAGAACCCAAGACTGATGGCTTCACATGATTGGACTCTGCACAAACCTGCATGTTTCTTTGTCTCATTATGTATGTTATTAAGGTACTTTTCAGTGGTATTAGCATGGTCACATGCTCATTCTGGGGGTTCTTTGATAGTGTACAGGGACAATGTGATAAGTAGATGTTGGATGGTATAATTTATCATACTTCTGATATGGCCAAATACTAAAGAAAACGTTGAACCTGTCATGTGGTATTTCTGGAGATTGGTGAATCATTTCTCAGTGGTATTAGCATGCTTTCATGCTCAATCTGAGGACAGTTTAGCAATGTTTATAATGATGTCTACACTAAAGGTTCTAGCATGGAAAGATCTGAGCGTACAAGAACAAAAAAAGGCACAGTTATGAAGCCTGGCTTTTGCCTTGCAAAGCCTGCTTAAAGCCAGCTCATGCCTGGCTTTTGCCTTGCAAAGCCTTCCTAAAGCCAGCTCACGCCTGTCTTTTTCCTTGCAAAGCATGCCTAAAGCCATCTCACGCCTGGCTTTTTCCTTGCAACGCCTGCCTAAAGCCAGCTCAAGCGTGGCTTTTGCCTTGCATAGCCTACCTAAAGCTAGGTCAAGCCTGACTTTTTCCTTGCAAACCCTGCCTAAAGCCATGCTCTTCTACATGTTAAGTTTGATGAGTGGGAACATGATCAATACTTGGACAAACTCAGTTCACTGCACATGGAGTTCATATAGTAGCTACACTTGGAATACTATGTTGTCTTTAACTCTGTGGTGGTGGTGTTTGGAATTCATTTTAGCCTATGGATAGTATACCCTGGCGCCTGGTGCGAGTTTGATAGGTGCTGCTTTGTATTTTCCACTAGCAATGGGATTCACATACACTGACAGGAGAAGGAAGCACTCAGCTTATATGTTGTAATAGCTAATTCATTAGATTTTAGCTTTTCTATCTTTTTAGTAGCTAGTACCTTCATGAAACTTCTATTTTGGTTTGGACATCTTGTAAGCTTTAGACCCATTTTGGGATTTTATTTATATATTAGCCACTAGGCAACCTGCCTAGTGGAATATTTTCTTTACAAAAATTAAAATTAAAATTAACAAAAATTAAATGTTTCAACCGATTTGGTCGGAATCCACATTAAAACGAGGTCTAACTGGTCATCGAGATTTGCGACCGAATCAATCGCAATCTGAAAGTTCAAATTTCAAATTTGCAACCAATTCGATTTCAAATCTATTTTTAATACACCCCTAACCCTTTTTTTTTTCTTTTCTAGTTTTGTTTCCTCTCATCCACTCTCCTCTTCTACCCCCACCCGCTCTATTGAAAGATTTTCTCCTCGAATCTAACCATAAAAGATATGATTTCTCACCCTCTCCCCTACCCGCTCCCTATCCCGCGTCCAGCTGCCCCCTCCCCCTAATATTTTTCCCCATGTTGTTTAACTCGATTTTGGTGCAGGAATCCAATGGCTCATCTCCCCTCCGGTGGTGGTTCAACGGTAGATCCTTCGTCATTTGTCAATTATTTTTGCATTAATTTAGTAAAATAGTATGTATCAATTAGCTATATAATTTGCAATACAGTATTGATAAATAAGCAATAATTTTTACAATATAATATGTATATAGTATTTGTTAAAAAATTTACTTGTTTAGATTGATTAACTATTTTTTTTTTCTTTTTAGTTAGATGTTCTTGTGAAAATGGCTAGCTTATTTGTATGTATCCAATAGTAAATCAAAAAAATATTATAATAATTTGGGTAAGTTCTATAAGTGTGAAATTCTTATATATATATAAAAATAACTTAAGTGCTAACACTTCTCTGTTAGAGTTGAACAATATTTTAATGATATATATAAGTACTTCTTAATTTTTAGGAAAAGGAACGTGGGGGAGATGTGGCATATAATGAGGTCTTTACGGAGACCCACACGAAGAAGAAGGACGGCACAAGAGAAGGATGGGTCGAACCATGTGCTTCAAAGACATTTGTATGATCCCAACACCAACACTATATTATTTTTTTCTCTTGGTTTATTTTATTTATATAACGTGTATTATTTTTATATTAGGACAAGTATCATATTGATCTTGATGCACGGCGACAAACTCAACCTGAAGGAACTCAGTTGGCACTTGAGGATATGACTACAATTTGGATATAGATGGCTGATGGCGTGAATAAAGCTATAAATATTATGTAATTATCTATTTTTCTATTAGTTTGAAAGTTATGTTTTCTTACTTATTTTACTTTCTTTTCTTTATTTCTCGTGAAAATAATAAATAAAGGTCGAGTCTACGGGATTAGAGTACAACCATCCTCCAGTTATCCACCAGCAGCATTATTCACTGGGGCATCAGTTTCCCAAGAAGCATGGAAGCTATGCATCAAAAAGGGGATCAAATGTCGCAAGAATTTCAAGCATCTCAGGCTTTGATCCAAAACTTAATAAATAAAAAAAGCAAGAAAGGTAATCAAGCTGCAATGGAGTCTGAATCTGAGTTAGAGGAGGAGACTGAGTATAACTAGGCTATTTGAATGTTTTAGAGTCGAAGTTAGTGACATGTTGTTGTTTGATAGTTGGTCGAATTGTTATAAATATTACTGTTCGTTCTGTAGTAAATATTGGATTTGGATTATTATACTAGGTATTTGGTTGGTTGTTAGGTATTTGGTTGGTTGTTAGGTGTTTGATTGGTCGTTTTATTTGGCAGGTGGTGTAATTAAAAATACAACATAATTCTGCTAAAAACTTCCCAGATTTGCGGCAGAATCAGTCGTAAATTCACAAGAAATTACCCAGATTTGCGATTGATTCAGTCGAAAATTGAGAATTTCTAAAAACTTTTAATTAAGATTTGAGACCGATTAAATTTCAAATTGAGAATTTCTGAAATTTTTGAATTAATTAATACTCAATATGTACGACTATTTCTGTTACACCCCATGTTTTTATACGTAAGAGTACGCCGTAAATCAATTGATGTAAGCTTAGAAATGAGATCATCTTTAAAGTTCATAAAGTAAGTTAATCATGTTAGCATGGAGGTTACAAATATCTAATATCATAAATAAAAATTACCAAGAGGTTTGGAAGTCTTAGAAACTAAACGAATTGAAGAAAATATGTCTCCTCAAAAGTCGACCAATTGGGAATGTTATAACATGTGCTTTTGGGGTGAGACTATGGTGATTAGAATGATAAGGAGGTTATGCTACGAGTTATCTTAGTCATATCATATTCGTGTGTTATGTTTTGAAGTCAAGCAAGTTGTGGAACAAAAGTTTGCAAATGTCATCACAAGTTACATTCATAAATGTGCTGAAAATTAGGTCAAATGTAGTTGAGCTTGTTTCCCAATATACTTGAAATTAAGGGATGATCCACCTACCAAATTGAAGATCTACGAGACTAGTTTCTAAAGCATAAACTATTTGTTGATACCATATTGGAGTAGAGAGATATTGGTATTATTGCGAGATTGTGCAAGCAGCTCCCAATGGGACCCACTTAGGCGGTGGACGATCTTGAACATTTTAAAGAGCTTGGACGGCTACTTTTTGGTCATTTTTTATCAAGGACAGTTTGCAAACTCTCTCAACACCTCTCTAACAGTTCTCAAGGGTTCCAAGTCGAATCCAAGGGTGTTTTACATAAGCTTAGCCTCAAAAGTTAGCCTAAGTGAAGAAGAGAGTCTCTATGGTGTTATGATGTGATTAAGGGTGCTTGTAAGCTAAGGGAAGCTTTGGTTCGAGTTTTTTTTCAGATTAATTAAGGTATGTATAACACCCTATTTCTTGGGCTTAATCTTATCTATGTGTTGGTTAAGTTATTTGGATGAAGAATTACAAGATAGAACTTGAAGTTGTATAAGAAATTTTTGTCTCTTATAGGACTATTTTGGAGTTGTGTATATGACTTCATATGGCTCGAAATCTTGGGGAATAACTTGGTTATAATGTTCTTATTGTTTTTATGCTTTTCAATGTGTTGAGTATGTTGATGATGTTGTAAATTGTCACGACTCAATTTCTCCTCTGTTGGGTATCTTGACGACACCTAGTCTTAAAGACTAGGTAAGCCTAACATTACCGTATATCCACCATAATATAAAAAACATTTGAACGCTTTCTGAAATGAAATCTCTATACATTAAACGTTTTCCCAAAATCTGGTAGTACAATTCATAAGATTTACAAAAATGTTTACTATAACTCCTAAATACAATTGTTCAGAAATAACTACAACAGTGTATGAACAAAATAAGATGGTGACTCCGAAACCCGCGAACACTGTAGCGGTTTTACCTTGAGTCTACACAACACCAACCGCGCTGCTAGATATCGATCGATAGGCTACGCAAAAACCTGGAATCTGCACAAAGATGTGCAAAAGCGTAGTATGAGCATACCACAGTGGTGCCCAGTAAGTATCAAGACTAACCTTGGTGAAGTAGTGACAAGGACTAGTCAAGACACACATTGGTCTAACGAACTGAACAAGTAGAAATATAGGAACAATGGAATATGATATTTACATAAAAGAATTCGCGATATGGCTAACAATACAATAAATTCAACAAGGAAAGGAACAACAAGTGTCAGCGGAAACCATGAAATAACACAAAAGAGTAAAGGGAGCACAAACTAAATCCGGAACTTCATGTACAACAAGGACAAGTAATAACTCAGAAATTTCAACTACTTTTACATCAAGTTCTTAGTCAACTCCACTAGGTACCGAGCCTGGGAAAAATCACAACTCACGGGTCCCAATATCAAAACCCTAACATTGGCATCTCATGCCCTCATTTCAGCTAATAACTGCACGGACGACTCACGTGCCAATTGGAGTCATTCCCACATATCAGGTAAGTACAACAAGGGTATCCATACTCAACAATAACAAGGATGCCCCTTAATTCGATTAGAGTGTTTAGATACGTGTATGCTTGTGGAGGTGTCCTAACATAATTCAACCAGCTAATAAGCATAAGGAAAGGAAAGGGGGACACGTACAATGTTTTCTCACAATTTTCACAAGAATAATCTCACACATTAAGTGTACCATTTCACAATATCAGCAACAAGAAATGCCCCCATGCCAACACCAATATCACAAACAATCCCTGAAACAACCCACCTTGTCTCGTCACATGTGCTATAGCAAAGTGAATGCCCACCTTGTCTCTCCACACGCACACAATAATGTTCCCACCTTATCTCGCCACATGTGCAACCCACATATACTTATCCCGCCTTGTCACGCCGCATGTGCAATATCAATAGAAAATACGGCACGACAGAAACCTCGTGCAAATCCCCATATCAACAATTGTACGGCCGAAACCACGTGCATCACAATAACCACAACAAGTACAACAACAATAAGGACATAATATAAGATACAGTAAATACATCAGCTCAAGAACCTTCAATCACAAGAAAAGGTCAGAGCTAGTTCACAAGGAATAAGCACAATAAAGAATGCTAGGCATAATAAGAACAACTCAACAAGGAAGATAATAGCATGTAACAGTCATACCCAAATGCACGGTTCAACAACGAGAAACTAACACGAATCCAATAATTCCATGTAAGGGAAAGTCAACTAAGGTATAGGATATCTAAACTTCCTTTAGGGTTGAAAAATTACGAGGATATTCAACAATTTCACTTAAGGACAAGCAACGAGAAGATAACCATAACCTCAACTAAGACAAAACAATTATAGGATGAGATGATGATAATTACAACTAGAGATAAGCAGTTATGAAGATATAGCATGACACTGAAAGGGGTAAAAATCTTCAGTTAAGTGAATTAGGAGTCACATAGGCAATAAGAGTGAATCCAAAAGCAAGTTATTCCAATTTACGTAGGTAGAGATGAAACTAGTAAATAGGAACTCATCCATATCAAGAACAACTTCATTCTCGGTGAATATAAGGACCTAAGATCCCTAAAGACCAACTTTTCACAAATAAGCCCGAGCACACACTCGTCACCTCGCGTACCCGGACTACAATTAGCATAGAATACTCAAATCCCAAGGGAAAATCCGCCACAAAAGGCTAGGCAAGATACTTACCACAAAGAAGACAACTGATACTCAAAAATTGGACTTCTCGGGTGAAAAGATCTTCGGACGGCTCAAATCCAACCAAAATAACTTCAAAACACAAATATAACTCATAAGAAACTATTCCGGACCATAAAGTCTCAATATTTAACAAAATCTAAAAAGTGATCCTAAACTCGAACCCTGGGCTCGCACCTTGGAACCCGAGAAATTTTGCAAAACCCGAACACCCATTCCAATATGAGTTCAACCACACAAAAATTATCAAATTCCGATACCATTTCGTCCCTCAAATAATGATTTTTCATTTTGAAAATTTTCTTCAGAAACCAATCTTTTCCTCAACTCAAAACACATTTTAAATGATAAAACTGAAGATAAAATCATGGAATATATTAAATACTAGGTGAATAACACTTACCCAATTGAATTTCTTGAAAACCCCACCAAGAACTCAAAACCGAGCTCTACAAGTAAAAATATAGTGAAAATGGCCTAACCCTTGATTTGGAAAACTTATATTTTGCCCGTATGACTGACTATGCATCGCGAACGTGGAGATTGGGTCGCGATCTCGGAGAAGAAAATTGAGGCTGCCAAGAAAGACCCATTCGCGAATGCGAGTGAAGACGCGAACATGATGAAAAATGGTCAGCAGCTTATGCGAACGTGGGGCAAATGATGCGAACGCGGAGAAGAAATAGCCAACAACCCCCAGCTTCTAATTTCTACTACGCGAATGCGAGGGAACAAATGTGAACGCGAAGAAGAAGAAATCAGACCCTCATGATCGCGAAAGGTACTATGCGAACGCGATGAGGAAAAAATGGGGCAAATCAACATAACACTACGCGATCCGACTGGAGCTATGCGATCGTGAAAGAGAACACCAGACACCAGAAACCATCAATCCAAAAATAGAAGAAATTGGCCCGAATCCTATCTGAAACACACCCGAGGCCCCCGGGACCCCGTCTAAACACACAAACAAGTTCTATAACCCTACACGGACTCGCTCTAGGTCTCAAATCATATCAAACAATGCCAAAAATGCAAATCGCACCATGAATCAAACTATGAACTTGAAAATCTTCCAACTTCGAAAACTCGTGCCGGAATCGATCAAACCAACCCAGAATGATGTCAAATTTTGCAGGCAAGTCCCAAATAACATAAGGAACTACTCCAACCCCTGGAACCGCATTCCGAACCCAGTATCACCAAAGTCAAATATTGGTCAAACCTTTCCACTTTCCAAACTTCAACTTTCGCCAGAAGGCCCCAAATCACCCTACGGGCCTCCAAATCCAAATCCAGACGCACGCCTAAGTCTAAAATCACCATACAAAGCTGTTGAGATCATACAAAACCCATTCCAGAGTCCTTTACAAAAAATTCTAATTCCGGTCTAATTCCTACCGCTTAAGCTTCCCAAACTAGAATCCTTTTTCCAATTCGACTCCGAATCATCCGGTAACTGAATTCAACCATGCACGCAAGTCGATACACATAATATGAAGTTGTTCAAGAACTTATGCCACCGAAAAGATCTTAAATTCTCAAAACAACCGGTCGGGTCGTTACATCATCCCCTTCTTAAATAAATGTTCATCCTCGAACGTGTCAAGATTCGCCTTGAAGTCCTCAAATCACTTAATGCACAGTTCCAATTACACCTGCGGGTGATACCGCGTCACTGCAATCTACATAAACCTGAAGACACCATCTCAACTTAAATTTAGCCTTTCTACCAACACCGATAAGCCTCATACCCCAAATTTGCACCTACTATTCATTTCCAAAAGACCTGATTCTAAATCCATATCCGGTATCAGTCTCAACCAGCTATATCAACTCATGCCTACACCCACAAGCTACGACCACACAACATAACACACCACACATACGCCCATAATAACACTTCTGATCACAATAGCTGCCTGAAATCAACCCAGCACCGACAATTAGCCTCATGTCCGATAGAACTCTGTTTCAAATCTCCATAACAATGATAATGATTCAAGAAACACGAAGAACTTATAATTAGACATCTGAATCACCAAGCCAAAACTAACACCACCAGGAACACATCCCGCAAGCTAAAAATCAAGAAGCATAGAACAAAAATGACCGAATATGAAAAGAGAAACACATAAAGGAACTGTCAAACGAGCCCTACATGCACAACTCTCTATCGGTACTAACCTACAAAAAGACATAACAAGGAAATAATTAAAGTATATGAACAAGCCACAAGGATCCCATCCTGATGTAACTCTCCACCGCGTCACACAGCCTTGTTCAAATAGATCAAATCTCATGAAATCACGAGGGTCTTGCCCTCCACTCTAAATCACAGGTCAAATATACATCCTATCAATCGAAATCTTCCACTAAATCAGTTCTGTTTTGCCAATAAAATAACAACACTTACTGAACTCTCACCCCATAAAGTACCAAATCACAGAGTGTAACCAAGAATACTCGGGAAATCACACCAAACCTACCATGATGAACAACAAGGACTCACTTATAATCTCACCACTCTCAATGATGGATAAAAACAACGATAGACACAGGCTACCAATCATAGAACCTCTCGACAGGGGCAACATATAAACAGAGTGCACATCTTGAAACTCACCCATAAACGGAATAACAAATAGGGAACTCGTCCCGATAAGCATAACCGAGGAATGCTGTAGCGATTTTACCTTGAGTTTCCACAACAGCAACCGTGTTGCTGGCTATCGATCGACCGGCTACACATAAACCTGGAATCTGCACAAAAATATGCATAAGTGTAGTATGAGCACACCATAGCGGTGCCCAGTAAGTATCAAGACTAACCTCGGTGAAGTAGTGACCAGTTGTAGTCAAGACACTCACTGATCTAACAAACTGAACAAGTAGAAATATAGGAACAACATAATATGATATTTACATAAAAGACTTCGCGATATGGCTAAAAATACAGTAAATTCAATAAGGAAAGGAACAAACAAGTGTCACCGGAAACCATGAAATAACAAAAAAGAGTAAATGAAACACAAACTAAATCTGGAACTTCATGTACAACAAGGAAAAGTAATAACTCAGCAATTTCAACTACTTTTATATCAAGTTCTTAGTCAACTCCACTAGGTACCGAGCCTCGGACAAATCACAACTCACGTGTCCAATATCTGAACCCTAACATTGGTATCTCGTGCCATCATTTTAGCTAATATTTGTACGGACGACTCACGTGACAATTGGATTAATTCCCACATATATGGCAATTAAAACAAGGGTATCCATACTCAATAATAACAAGGAAGCCCCTTAATCCAATAAGAGTGCTTAGCTACGTGTATGCTTGTGTAGGTGTCCTAACATAATTCACCCAGCTAATAAGTAGAAGGAAAGGAAAGGGGGACACATACAATGTTTTCTCACAATTTTCACAAGAATAAGCTCACACAGTAAATGTACCATTTCACAATATCAATAACAAGAAATGCCCCCAGGCCAACACCAGTATCACAAACAATCCTTGACGCATTCCACCTTGTCTCGCCACGTGTGCTATAGTAAAGTGAATGCTGGCTTTGTCTCGCCACATGCGCACAATAATGTTCCCACCTTGTCTCGCCACATGCGCAACCCACATATACTTATCCCTCCTTGTCACACCGCATGTGCAATACCAATAGAAAACACATCACGATAGAATCCTCGTGCAAATCCCTATATCAACAACCATACGGCAGAAACCTTATGTATCACAATAATAACAACAATAATGACAATAATACAAGATACGGTAACTACATCAACTCAAGAACCTTCAATCACAAGAAAAGGGAAAAGCTAGTTCACAAGGAATAAGCACAATAAAGAATGCTAGGAATAATAAGAACAGCTCAACAAGGAAGATAATAGCATGTAATAGTCGTACCCAAATGCACGGTTCAACAACAAGAAACTAGCACGAATCCAATAATTCAATGTAAGGGCAAGTCAATCAAGGTATAGGATATCTAAACTTCCTTTAGGGTTGAGCAATTACGAGGATATTCAACAATTTCACTTAAGGACAAGCAGCGGGAATATAACCATAACCTCAATTAAGACTAAACAATTATAGGATGAGATGATGATAATTACAAATAGAGATAAGCAATTATGAAGATATAATATGACATTAAAAGGGGTAAAAATCTTCAGTTAAGTGAATTAGGAGTCAAATAGGCAAGAGTGAATCCAAAAGCAAGTAATTCCAATTAACGTAGGTAGAGATGAAAGTAGTAAATAGGAACTCAACCATATCAAGAACTTCATACTTAGTGAATATAAGGACCTAAGATCCCTAAAGGCCAACATTCTACAAATAAGCCTTAGCACGCACTCGTCACATCGCGTACCCGGACTACAATTAGCATAGATGACTCAAATCCAAAGGGGAAATCCCCCATACAAGGTTAGGCAAGATACTTACCTCAAAGAAGACAACTGATACTCAAATATTGGACTTCTCGGGTGAAAAGACCGGCGGACGGCTCAAATCCAAACAAAATAACTTCAAAACACAAATATAACTCATAAGAAACTATTCCGGATCATAAAGTCTCAATCTTTAATAAAATCTAAAAATCGACCCAAAACTCAATACACCGGGCCCGCACCTCGTAACCCTACAAATTTTACAAAATCTGAACACCCATTCCAATATGAGTTCAACCATACAAAAATTATCAAATTTCGATACCATTTTGTCCCTCAAATCGTGATTTTTCATTTTGAAAATTTTCTTCAAAAACCAATCTTTTCCTCAACTCAAAACACAATTTCAATGATAAAAATAAAGAAAAAATCATGGACAATATTAAATACTAGGTGAAGAACACTTACCCAATCGAATTTATTGAAAAACCTACCAAGAATCGCTCAAAACCGTGCTCTACAAGTCAAGATATGGTTAAAATGGCCTAACCCTCGATTTGGAGAACTTTTATTGTACCCAGTTGACTATGCATCGCGAACGCGGAGATTGGATCACGATCGTGGAGAAGAAAATTGAGGCTTCCATGAAAGACCACTTCGCTAATGCGAGTGAAGGGACACGAACACGATGAGCAATGGACAGGATCTTATGCGAACGCGGGGCAAATGATACTAACACGGTGAAGAAATAGCTAACAACCCCCAGCTCCTAATTTCTACTACACGAACGCGAGGGAACAGATGCGAACGCAAAGAAGAAGAAAACATACCTTCACGATCGCGAAAGGTACTATGCGAATGCGATGAAGAAAAAATGGGGCAGATCAACAGAACACTATGCGATCGCGACTGGAGTTACGCGATCGCGAAATAGAACACCAGACACTAGAAACCAGTAATCCAAAAATAGAAGAAATTGGCCCGAAGCACATCCAAAACACACCCGAGGCCCCCGGAACCTTGTATAAACACAAAACAAATGTTCTATAACCCTACACGGACTCGCTCGAAGTCTCAAATCATATTAAACAACACTGAGAAGCCAAATCGCACCATGAATCGAACTATGAACTACTAAATCTTCCAACTTCAAAAACTCGTGCCATAATCGATCAAACCAACTTGGAATGACGTCAAATTTTGCAGGAAAGTCCCAAATAACATAACGGAACTAGTCCCACCCTCAGAACTGCACTCTGACCTAGGTATCCCCAAAGTCAAACATTGGTCAAACCTTTCCACTTTCCAAATTTAATCTTTCGCCAAAAGGCCCCAAATCATCCTACGGGCCTCCAAATCTAAATTCGGACACACGTCTAAGTGCAAAATCACCACAAAAAGTAGTTGAGATCATCCAAAACCCATTCCGGAGCCGTTTACACAAAAGTCAAATTTCAGTTAAATTCCCACCGCTTAAGCTTCCATAACTAGAATCTTTCTTCCAGTTCAAATCTGAATCATCCGGTAACTGAATTCAACCATGCACGCAAGACACATAATATGAAGCTATTCAAGACCTTACGCCGCCAAACAGATCTTAAATTCTCAAAATGATCGGTCAAGTCGTTACATAAATAGGAGAAGAAGCATCCGCACAATACCTAGAAGTTGTTCATGTCGTTGTCTTATGTTGTGTGGTTGTTTGATGTTACTTTTATGATGGATATAAGGTTGGAGTTTCATGTAAATATATGTTTATATGCTGGACCTATTGATTGTGTTGTAAGTACAGGGGATATGGGAAAAAGAGTTGGGGTTTGGTTCCAATCCAAGCTTGCCGCTCGTCGTGTTAAATAACAGTTTTGTGTGTGACGTTTGTGGACTTGTTGTTGTGTAGATTGATTGGATTTTTTGGTCTATTGGTATATGGTATTGGAGAATGCCCTTGTTATAGAGGATATGCTGCCTATATTTACAAAAACGAGCTACTAGCTTAAGTTACAAACTTAGCCTTTACTCAGCATCGATTTTGAATCTCCCTATGCTATGGTAGACTGAGTTGAGTTGTTTCAAGAGTTACTTGGAAGATATTAAGGACCAACAAGGTTAAGGTATGTTAAGTCTAAACCTTTCCATCATTTTGGTTTGATCCCGTAACAACATGTGTTTGATAACGAGACATAAAAAGAAGTTCATATTCCTGAATTTATGTACATTGTCCTAGTCTCATAAGTTACAACATTCTCCGTTATCTGGACTTCATATTCAGTTTAGTATTGTCTTCTTTCATCTAAGAGAGCAGAGAGTCTATATATGTATATATATAGTATTACAGTATTTTCACCACCATCGAGTTCTAATCGATGGGCAGGCCCCTATTGGGCAACCTCTTATCTGATGGTAAGTGATATACTGATCCTACTGCGGACAAGTGCCTATGAGCGAGCCCAAAATGGCCGAGATACAGATCTTAATATGACTGAGCGCCTATGAGAAAGCCTACTAAGGTAGAGCAGTTACATATACCGAGCCTTATAAGGTCGGACAACTATTTTACTTACTATATTGAGAGAGATGAGTCAATATCACCAGGTAAGCATATCGTCAGATCATCTTTGACTCCTAGGTATTTTCAGTTATTACATTATCAGTTCAGTTTCACCTTTCGATTATTCTGGTGCCTTACATACTTAGTACATTATTTCTTACTAACGTCTCTTTTGCTGGGGATGTTGCATTTCATGCTTTCAGGTCCTGATAGACAACTGGATAGACCTTCATTGTAGACAAAGTCAAACATCAGCTTAGTTGGTAAGCTCCACTTCCCCGGAGTTACCAGGTCTATACCTTGGAGTCCATTTTGAATATACAGGTTTGATGGGTAGGTCGGGGCTTATATCGACCATGATACGATTAAGTTACCCCTAGAGGCTTGTAGACGAGTCCTGTACATTTTTTATATCAGTATCATGGCTTTACCAGCCATACGTATATGTTTAGTTTGGTATTGGTGGTTGTAGATGTTATTTTCAGATGATTCAAAATATGGCCTCATCGGCCTAGGTTAAGGGTTATCCCTCTAGAGTTCACACTTATAGAGTGGTACACTCGGGCTGAGTATCGCACCGAGTGTCGGCCATGCCTCTTCAGGTTTGAGGCATGACAAACTTGGTATCAGAGCAGTTGATAAGTGGGGATTTTAACTACCTATTAGCACCTTTTATCTTTCATTTTAGTCCAAAAGTGTTTAAATGTATTCCCGATATCTGATCAAATATGCTTATTTGCAAGAGTATTGGAAAATGAGACACTATGATGAAATCCAACTCAAGAAAGAGTGATCTGAACAAGGACAAAAATCAGGCATACAAGCTCAAGTGCGGACCGTAGATTTCTGTCTGCAGCTGCAGATTGTGAAGGAAAATCAACAGAGTCCCAGTGCAATGTGAGGCCGCAAAAGCTACACAAGATCCAAAGTTCAGAGAGTGTTATTTCAAGCTCAACAATAAATGCGGACCGCACAATAATTGTGCGACCGTAGAAATCAGCTAAGTGACCGAACTCAAAAAATATGCGGTCCGCAGAAGAGCCCTGTGCGGCTGCACTCAGAATTGTGCAGATTGCAGAACATGAGAGATGCAACTGCAATCCATAATTTTTCAGCCGTAGAGTCAACTCCTGTCAAGACTGAAGAGAAGTTCGGACCGCACATAGAATTGTGCGGCCGCAGAACCTTCGAAAGGGCACTTTTGTTCTGAAAATTCCAGCTTTGTATAAGTAGACTACTTTCATGAAATTAGGTTAATTTTTGAATATTGAAAGTTCTGTAGCCATTTTTCTTTAGCCCTTTAGGCAACTTTAGCTTATATTTGTGATTTAACATTGGATTTTCATCTTTTAATCTTGCAATGTGATTTTTATTATCTTTTCTTCTTTATTTTCTTCTTTATCCACTATGAGTAGCTAGATTTTTAGTTAGGGTTGTGACCCAACCCTAGTGTGTAAACCTAATTGGTGTTTGATTTAGGGCTTATTTATGGTTGGGTGTTTATTATTTATCCTTGTTCTTTCTTTAATTGTAGAATTAATGGTTGCAAACATTATGTCATGCCTATTTGACTTGGTCTCTACTTGAGAAAGAGAGACTTAGTCTAGGAAAACTTGGCTAACAAGAACTTGGGACAAAATCAAGAGATTAATAGTCCCAATTAAAGGGTTGAACCTAGAGATAGTAAAACCCGACTTGAGAATTTTATCAGCTGTTTTATTCAATACCCATTTGGACTTGAGAAAGCCAAATTGGGAAAAACCACTCTCTTACCGAGAGGTATTGAGCGGGTAAATGTGTGTTGATAGCTATAACACACCCCGACCAACAAAATAAGCTTTAACGCTTACAACCAGTTAGGCAAACATCTAGGTGAAGGTCATAGCCCTATGCATTTTTATATATTTAAAAAACATCCAAAAACAATATTCTCTAGTTTTATCTCTTAGAATTCAATCCTTAGCATAATTTTAGAAGTACAAACAAAATAATATTTTTGGAAGTGCAATCTAGATACTTCACGTGCTCTATCCAAATATATACTACTAATTCCCATCTCAGCTCCATGTGGATTCGATCCCGACTCATTGTTGGGTATTATTATTGCAATCGACAATTTCATAACCTCGAATAGAGGTGTGAGTTGGCCTCGAGACCAGCAGTTCTATCCTAGGGAGTCTACAAGTTGTGTCTGGTAGAGTCTTGTTTATGGGTGCATGTGCACCACACTTATAAGCACGAGACTACATGGCATTTAAGGCTTTCACTCTTTCTTTTTACTCTAGATCGTGTGGTAGAGCTCAGTTGTAAGATTCAAACTCCTAACTTTTATTTTATTCATAATACAATGACACCTATATCCAGAAAGATAGTTGGTAAGAGATTGAATGTGGATGTAGAAGAGTTGAGTTAGAAGAACACGATTTTGCATCATGCATACGATGAGTAAATGTGAGGTCTTCAATAGATCATGTGTATACTAATATGTGTACGCTTCATGATAAGGAACCCTAAGGCATGGATATCTATCCACCTATGTGGTAAAAAGCAATAAGAGAATCAGAAGGTAGATACAACTTTCAACAAGTAAAAGAAACAAGGTGAAGAAGGGTACGTGCTAACCAGTTAGTGAAGATTATCAATATTTACAATTCAAGTAGAGAAATATAAACATTCTCAGTTACTTTCCACAGAAATAGAGATATATACAATTGGCCATACCTATCTCTGTTGTGCCATATGGGAGCTAACATTTATTGTTTAAGAGAAAGATGGGACATCAGGATCCAACTAGGGTTAGAGTAACCCGAAATGGTGGACGGATTGTTATCATTAGCTAAAATTTTCAAAGGATAGTGCAAACGTGGTAATAGATCTCCTTGTGAGACACCCAGATGGTGCACTCTAGAATAGAACAGTCAGATATGAATACTAAAATGTTCAGAAATTTCAAAATACAGGTAGTGGAATCCTACAAGAGATAAATATTTACCTTAGTATGGCTCCCGTCCCTAGTTAAGAGAGAATGTTAGGTGACCCGAATATCCAGTAGATAGATCAAGGGGATCTAAAAGCGAAAGAATTTTTTGCTAAAGTTTCAGAATAAAGTGATAGACAGAGATATTAGCAGGAGAACAAGAAAAGAGTAAATGAAGTATTATGAGTAGGATGTGATAAATTGGTGATAACGGTAATCAAAATATGACAGGATAATAGAGTCTATAGTCAAGTGAAGGAAAAGACAACATGTGACAGGCCTTGAGACCATAAAGAGTATAATCCATAAAGTCATATCCTTACTTTTGGTAACTCCAACATGATTACTAGAAGGCTAAGTTAGAACTCCGGATTAATAGAAATTAGTATGGGCTAGTAAACAAGAAAAAAATCGAACATGATTTAGGGACCAAAGGAATTTATAATAGTCGAAATCATGAGAATTATTTGATATCACGCTCCGGCAATAATATATTGGACAACAGAAGAATAACCTTTAAAGGTCATTCGGGAAGACGCTTCCCCAAAGCAAGCACTGTGAGCAGAGTTAAGCTTAAGGGACTAAGTGTGCTAGTTACACTAGGTGTCACCCTCATGCATAAGAAATTCAGTTATCTGGGGCACAGAAGGGTTACCACAAGACGAGTAAGAGTCAGTGAAGATGTGAAAAGAGGTCGAAGATGAAGAGGTAAAATATTTATAAGTAAATCTTCATAGCGTTAAATGTTAATACTCCCCTAAAAGGGGGAAGATGGTGTGAAAATGTATTAAGTCGGATTTAAGTAGTTCAAGAAACTATGAAATAGTAAAGGAAAAATGTGGTAAAATGGGGAAAGAAATTATATTGCATTTATTCAGATCCTATAGATATGCTATGATTACAGAACATTATGCAAGCACGACACCGGAGAGAGGCAGTAAGCATTCCCACAACAGATGTTATTGATAAATAAGTGTGAATGAACATTTGATACATGAGGATCCAGTGCAAAAGGTAAGTTAAGACAAAAGACATAACCCAAGAGAGGTTATGCAGAACATAAACATGAACATGGACTGATGATTAGTTAGTAGTTGATTCAGGAAGAGCTTAGTAATAGCTAGACAAGAGGCCTCAAATAAATCAGTAGATCATGCAAGATAAACGTAGTAAAACCCAACATAGGAAATTTAGTCTCGCAGATACGACATCGTAATCCTTGAGAAATATTCAGGTAGGAGTTGGAGTAGTAAAAGGTATTGTTTAAGTGTTATGGAAATAAAAGAGAGTTCCACTAGGGAGACAATCAAAATTCAATTCAAAAGTAACCCTACAAGCATAAGGGAGTAGAGATAAGTAACTAAGGATAATTATTGGCGAGTAAGTAAATCAAAATTTCGTCGGGCATAGGATGTAAAAAGCTCCCAGCTTTAGAAGAGTCAGAGGGTCTCCCCTAAGTGCTACAACGAAAGACTAGCTGAGAAAATATGGAAAAAGTCTTCAACATAAGCATAGTGACCTAAATAAGAAATTATCTTGTAACAACAGTCTCACTACGACATTGTATGCACTCCATAACAAGGTGTCACCTGTCGTGACTAAGGAACGAGAAGTAAATAATATTCGAGATCATATGAGTTGCACAAAATTTCAATAGGTGTGGGAACTAAGATAAGCCAAGTATTCATGCAACAAGTGGCAGAACGACCAGGAGAAGTAGTTGCTTACTTTTAAAGAAAGTTGAGAAGGCACTAAAGGAATTATTCGATCTATGACCCGGAGTTAGTTACGTTATAACCGCACTCAAAATGTTGGAGTAATATCCATACAACATATATGTTTCCATTCATACAACTATAGGAGAGTCCAGTATAAGTTAAAAGAAATAATTGAGTCCACGTCATAGATAAAGGCTTGAATTGTTAAAAGGATATATCATGGATATTCCATAGCGTCTAAGAAAGGCTAAAGTAATAACTCATACCCTGAGTCACAGATCAGAAGATAGCTTACGCCTACTTAAAAGCTGAGAGAGAAGAGGGAACTAAAGAGTTAAATCAGCCAAGTGAATAAGGAGTCTGATTATTAGACCCATATAATTATAGAAATCGTGATTTAGAACATTGTATAATCACTCTTAATATTAGAAGTACAAGAGAGACGGTACAACGGCCATATTCTGTAACGGCTCTATGGTAAAGCCAGTTAGAAGATTACCAACCTCATAAGAAGTCGGTATGAAGCTCCCACCAGATTGTGTATGCACCAGATGTGCAAGTATTATAGTAGAGCTTCAAGTTGTGGATGTGAATTCCACCTATGTGGAAGGGTAGTTATGAAAGAGACAGAAAATACGATGCTAGATTTAAAGGTAAGTAAGGTAAAGGTGAAGAAGGTACAAGATACTCAAGTGCAGAAGGTTGTGAATATTCTAGACTTCAAATAGAGGGTTAGAAGCGTCGTGATTCAGTATCCACAAATGATAGTTGTGTCGTCAGTGCCATATCTTCTAGCCTATGGTTTTTAGGTACCGAGAGGTCTAATTAAGAGAGTAAAGAAGAGTTAGAGACGACGTGATGTCTCTCTTGAGGTTCCAAAATAACATAAGGAAATTTGTGGTGCTAAAAAGTTAAAGGAAGGTTGCGAGTAGTATAAATAGATATGTGTAGGTTGCAAGCTAAAGTATGGTAGAGCGACAAGATTTTAGGTAGAGAGGAGTAAGGATAAGAAAAGTTTAGTTATAAGGTAAAGAGAATAAGTAATTCTCTGGGATTAAACACATCAAAACAACAGAGTTGATGGTTTTCCTAAGTTATGAAAAAAACTTTGTACATCCTGAATGAACTTGGAGGAGTTTAAGGCTAGGATCATTTAGAAAAGAGGGAATGCTGCCTTGGTAGTAGGATAAGAGTGTAATTGTGATAAATGATAAGTGGATGACATTTAGGCCTTCGGTTGAGTAATGATTTAGAGAAATAGGGATATCATGAATTGCACAAGATTAGAATACCACCATAAAATTGTTACACCCCATGTTTTTGTATGTGAAAGTACGCCATAAGTAAATTGATGGAAGCTCGGAAATGAGAGGTTACATCCCGCATTTTCGTATGTTAAAGTTTTGTAGTAAGTTAATCGATGTAAGTTCGGGAATGAGATTATTTTGAGATTACAAGCATTATTTTATTTCAAACAAGTGATGAGTAAATTTGTGAAGGTGAGAAGGTAAGAAAATCGAAAAAAATGAATTTCGTCGAAGTTTGACATTTTGAGATAAAATACGGTCCAAGCTACAATACCCCATATTTATGGACTAGTGCCACAGAAGGTACCATATGACCATGATAGCAAGGTGTATAAAGTGTGTTAAAAGTGAGTAGTATTTTAAGTAATTTGAGATAATTCTTAATTATGTGGATAATTGGGTAATTAGTGATTTTAGTGGAAGATTAACTAATTAATTAGTTTATTTGGATAAGATTGATTAATCTCCTTAACGTGGCAGCATGTATGAAGTTAATCAAGCCTAAATGTGAATAAGGATATTATGTATAAGGTGGAATTAAGAGAATTCTTCTTGCGGCTTAGTCATTATTCTAGTGGGGCCCACACCCATAAGATGAAAGAGAGCTCTTTAATCCATTTTGAATCTCTACAGTTCAAAGAGAGCTTCAGTAAAGATAATGTTGGAATAGTAACGTGAGTTACTTCAACAATTCATACGAAGATGTTATTATGTAATGGCAGCATGAATTTGCAAATTCCAAGGGAACATAGTACAATCTTTCTCAAAAATATCATACGGATTTTTTCCTACTCCAGGTATGTTAAGGTTAAGCCCTTCCTTCATTTTGGCATGATCTCATAACTACATGTGTTTGATAACGAAGCATAAAGAGAAGTTCATACTCCCAAATTTATATACATTATCCTAGTCTCATAAGTTACAGTATTCCTTATCGGGACTTCATATTCAATTGGGTATTGTCTTCTTCCAGTAAAGAGAGCGGAGGATCTATATATATAGTATTACAGTATTTTCCCCACCATCGAGCTATAACCGGTGGGCAGGCCCCTATTTGGCAACCTCTAATCAGATGGTAAGTTATATACTAAGCCTACTGTGACCCAGCGCCTATGAGCGAGCCCAGCATGGCCGAGATATAGAGCCTAGTATGGCCGAGTGCCTATGAGCGAGCCTACTATGGCGGAGCAGTTACACGTTTCGAGCCTAATAGGGTCGGACATCTATTTTATTTACTATATTGAGAGAGTTGAGTCAGTATCAGCAGGTAAGTATATCTCCAGATCATCTTGACTCCTAGTTACTTTCAGTTATTATATTATCAGTTCAGTTCAAGCTTTCAGTTATTTTATTGCCTTGCATACTCGGTATGTTATTTCGTACTGACGTCCATTTTTCTAGGGATGTTGTATTTCATGCGTGCACGTTCATACAGACAGGCGGGTAGACCTCCTCAGTAAGTGTTGCCCGAGTTCAGCTTTATTAGTAAGCTCCACGTCCTTGGGAGTTACCGGGTCTAGAGTCTTGTGTACATCTTGTATATATATGTATATAGGTTATGAGTAGGTCGGGGCCCTGTTCCGATCACAGTACATCCATCAGTAGAGGCATGTAGACATATCATGTCAGTTAGTGCAGTATGTTGGGCTTCTAGGCCTTGTATGTATATTTTTTTTGGTTTGTCAGCTATAGTAGTTATGACGGCCTTGTCGGTCCAGCTTTATATTAATGTTTATTCAGCGTCAGTTTTCGTTCAGTTTTATATTTTTCTTCGCAAATTGTCTTGCAATGTGTCCATAGACAAAGTAGACATTATGTGTTCAAAGTCCCATAGTTTCAAGTTGGTACGCAATGATAGGTGAGGCACCGAGTGCCTCCCTCGCCCCCAGGTTCGGGGCATGACAAAGATGAACAACGTTCGGGATGATATGTTTTTGTACGTAAGAGTACGTCATAAGTCAATTGATGTAAGCTCAGAAATGAGATCATCTTTTAAAGCACATAAAGTAAGTTAATCATGTTACCATAGAGGTTACAAATATTTAAGCTCATAAATAACAAGTACCAAGAGGGTTGGAAGGCTTAGAAGCTAAATGAATTGAAGAAAATAAATCTCCTCAAATGTTGACCAGTTGAGAATGTTATAACAAGTACTTTTTTGGTAAGACTAGGGTGATTAGCATGATAAGGAGGTTATGGGTTATTATATTCATATCATAGTCGTGTGTTATGTTTTTAAGTCAAGCGAGTTGTGGAACAAAAGTTTGCAAATGTCATCACAAGTTACATTCATTAATATGTTGAACATTAGGTCAAATGTAGCTGAGCTTTTATCTCAATATACTTGGAATTACGGGATTATCCACCTACAAAATTGAATATCTACGAGTCCTGCTTCTAACACATTAAATTATTTGTTGATACCATATCGGAGTACAGAGATATTTGTATTTTCGCGAGACCGCAAGCAGCTCCCAATGGGACCCACTTAGGCGGTGGACGACCCTTGAACATTTTAAAAGGCTTGGACAGCTTATTTTTCGCCATTTTCAGTCAAGGAAAGTTCAAAAACTCTCTCCACACCTCTCTAACAGTTCTCAAGGGTTCCAAGTCGAATCCAACAGTGTTTTACGTAAACTTAACCTCAAAAGTTAGCTTAAGTGAAGAAGAGAGTCTCTATGGTGTTATAATGTGATTAAGGGTGCTTGCAAGCTAAGGGAAGCTTTGGTTCGAGTTTTTTTCAGAATATTTAAGGTATGTATAACACCCTATTTCTTGGGATTAATCTTATCTATGTGTTGGTTAAGTTATTTGGATGAAGAATTACAAGATAGAACTTGAAGTTGTATAAGAAATTATTGTCTCTTATTGGACTATTTTGGAATTGTGTATATGACTTCATATGGCTTGAAATAATGGGGAATAGCTTGGCTATAATGTTCTTATTGTTGTTATTCTTGTCAATATATTGAGTATATTAATGATGTTGTAAATAGGAGAAGAAGCAACCACACAATACCTAGAAGTTGTTCATGTCATTGTCTTATCTTATGGGGCTATTTGATGTTACTTTTATGATGGATATAACGTTGGAATGTCATGTCAATAGATGTTTATATGCTGGACCTATTGATTGTGTTTTAAGTACAGGGGATATGGGAAAACGAGTTGGACTTTAGTTCCAATCCAAGCTTGCCGCTCGTCGTGTTAAATAACAGTTTTGTGTGTGACGTTTGTGCACTTGTTGTTGAGTAGATTGATTGGTGTTGTTGGAATGTTGGTATATGGTATTGGTGAAGGCCCTTGTTACAGGGGAGATGCTACCCAAATTTATAAAAACGAGCTACTAGCTTAAGTTACAGACTTAGCCTTTACTCAGCACCGATTTTTAATCTCCCTATGCTATGGTAGACTGAGTTGAGTTGTTTGAAGAGTTTCTTGGAAGCTAGTAAGGACTCAACAAGATTAAGGTATGTTAAGGCTAAAAATTTCTTTCATTTTGGCTTGATCCCGTAACTTCATGTGTTTGATAACGAGACACAAAGAGAAGTTCATATTCCTGAATTTATGTACATTGTCCTAGTCTCATAAGTTACAACATTCTCCATTATCATGACTTCATATTCAGTTTAGACTCTCTATATATATACAGTATTACAGTATTTTCATCACCATCGAGCTATAATCGATGGGCAGGCCCCTATTGGGCAACCTCTGATCAGATGGTAAGTTTTATACCGAGCTTACCGTGGCTGAGAACCTATGAGTGAACCTAGAATGGCCGAGATATAGAGCCTAATATGGATGAGAGCCTACGAGCAAGCCTACTACGGCAGAGCAGTTACACATACCGAGCCTTATAGGATCGGACAACTATTTTACTTACTATATTGAGAGAGATGAGTCAGTATCACCAGGTAAGCATATCTTCAGATCATCTTTGAGTCCCAGGTACTTTCAGTTATTATATTATCAGTTTAAATTCAGCTTTCAATTATTCTGTTACCTTATATACTCGGTACATTATTTCGTACTCACGTCTCTTTTGTTAGGGGCGCTGCATTTCATGAGTGCAGGTCCTGATAGACAGCTGGATAGACCTTCATAGTAGACAAAGTCAAACATCATCTTGGTTGGTAAGCTCCACTTCCTCGGTGTTACCAGGTCTATACCTTGCAGTCCATTTTAAATATACAGGTTTGATGGGCAGGTCGAGGCCTTGTCCCGAACACGATACAGTTCAGTTATCCTTAGAGGCTTGTAAACGAGTCTTGTAAATTTTTTTATATCAGTATCGTGGCTTTACCAGCCATACGTAGACGTTTAGTTTGGTATTTCTTGTTATAGACGTCATTTTCAGATGATTCGAAACATGGCCTCATCGGCCTAAGTTGAGGGTTATCACTCCAGAGTTCACAATTACAGAGTAGTACGCTCGGGCCGAGTATGGCACCGGGTGCCAGCCATGCCTCTTCAGGTTTGGGGCATGGCAGTTTCAGTCGGAATAATTAATTAAAAATTTATTTTATTATTTAAATTTTCTACGGAATCAATCCAAACTTTTAATTTGTATTTATTTTTTTAATCCTGGTCAGCGACTGAATCAACCGCAAATTTAGCGGCTGATTCAGTCGCAAACGGCTTAAATTCAAATGATCCCATATTTTTTAGTTTGCGACCGAATCCGTCGCAAATTTTCGATTGATTTTGTTGCAAATATGTTGCGACCATGTGTTTTCTGACTAGCACTTTTTAGCCGAAAATCCGTCGAAAAGCACGATTTCGGACTGATTTGACGATCATAGTAGTGCACGATTTTACACAACACCCATTATCCCATAGCAACAACTCTGACCACAATAGCTGCCCATTACTAAACCCGGTATCTGTAATCAACCTCATATCAAGTAGAGCCTTGCCCCAAACCTTCCCAACACTTCTAATGATGTAAGAAACATGAAGACCTTATCGACACTCACCGAAATCAACAAATCATATCCAAATCCACCTGGGCACATACTTTGAAATCTAAACTCAACAAGAACAACTCGAATATGACTGAAATGGAAAGAGAAACACTGAGAGAATCATTGAACAAGTCCAATGGGTACAACTCCCCATCGATAACATACTACGGATCCATTCCATAAGTGAGAAAAAAAACACATGTACTAATCGCAATGATCTCATCCTAATATAACTCCACCACATCATGTAAGCTGGTCCAAACATATCAATCCACGCAAAAACATGAGGATCCTATCCTCAACTCTGAATCACAAGTAGAGTAGACATCACACCAACCGAAACCCTTTCACTAACTCAATTTTGCGGAACAAAAATAACATGTAACAAACTTCCCCAACCTGTAGGGTACCTAAAACACAAGTCGTAGCCAGACTATCCAGAAATCACATCAAAACCTACCATATTGAGTAACAGAAAGTTCATCTTAGTCTCATAGCTATCAATAGTGAATAAAACCAAAACGATAGAACGGGCTACCACTATAGAATCTCTCAACAAAGATAAGCACATAAGCAGAGTACAAGAATCACGACACACCCATAGGTGAAGAAAGATAGGAGGACTCATATCATTAAATATGACTGAATCAAAATAAGGCTGATGCTCCTCTATGACAAACCGAAACCATACCTGTAGCGGCATAATCTGGTGCAACAAACTCATCCCTACCTAGGAAAACATATCAACAAGCCGGGACTCCCCCTCTTGGATGCCCTCTACCTGATTGTCCTCCACCTCTAGCTGGATGTGCAGGTGGATTAGAAACCGGAGTGTAGCCCATAGCCTGAGTGCTCTGATGAAGTCAACCCCTTCGGTGTCTGGGACAATCCCTCATTATGTGCCTAGTATCTCCAAACTCAAAAGTACCCTTCTATTTGTGTGGCTGCTAGTACTGAGTCTGTGCAGGGTAACTTGAATAACCTTTGTAGGAACCCCGTGCAAGAGGTGCATTAAAAGATGATGGTACCATATGATTACCCTGAGGTCCCTGTCACGACCCCATTTCCCATCTGTAGGATGTTGTGACGACACTTAGTCTATATGAGTGGGTAAGCCTAGCAATTACACCAAATGACTGAATATTAAGGTGAAACTCAAATCTCAATATCTGAAATAAGTAAAACTGCATTTAAAATGATTACAACTCCCAAAACCCTATGGAAATAAGTCACAAGCTCTAAGAGAAATGCCAAATATCTCTATACATCCCAGTCTAATGAAGATAAGGAAAAAACAACATCATAAAGGTAGAGGGGGACTCCGAGGTCTGCAGACGCTGGCAGATATACCTTGAAGTCTCCACATACTCACTGCTTACTGATATTGGGGCTGGTAGGAGGTACCTGGGTTTGCACAAAAAGATATGCAGAAGAGTGGTATGAGTACACCACAACGGTACCCAGTAAGTGCCAAGCCTAACCTCTGTAGAGTAGTGACGAGGTCAGGTCAGGGCCCTAATGGAATAAAAAGGAAACAAGGGAGAAGATATAATAATATAATGAAAATACTGAGAATTTAACAATGAGAAATTACAAAAAGGTAACAACACATCAAATAGGGGTAAACAACAGGGGCGCTCCTGAGGTACCGCCTCGTAGTCCCAAAAGTAAATATGCAATGGGGAAGATCCCGAGGTACCGCCTTGTAGTCACAAAAGTAAATACATAACTCATAACCAATGGAACAACAAATTTACAACAAGGAAACCTATAGTTAAAGACTGAATAAAAAATCAAGGAAGTATGAATTCAACTAGGCATGTTGCACATATTTCAAGTAACAATTAAGACACATAGACATGCAATATTAGGCTAAACACGATAACTACACATGCTAAGGCAACTTAGTTAAGAAATTCAAAGAAGACTACTCAGCAAGAATCGAATTTTTCAACATATAACCCGAGTACGCACTCATCAACTCGTGTACATGGCCTCCACATATTTTAAATACCATAAAAGTACCAAAACTTAAGAGGAATTTCCCCCACAAGGTTAGACAAGTCACTTACCTCAAATCAAGCTCAAACGGTCAATAAGAATGCCTTGCCCTCGATTTTCAGACTCCAAATGGCCCAAGTCTATCCAAAAGTAATTACATACTATAAAATAACTATAAGAAATAAATTTAAATAGAGAAATCACGACTTTAACAAGAAATTAGAAAATCGATCCAAAAAGTTGACCTCGGCCCACGTCTTGAAATCGGGTAAAAGTCACAAAATACGGACACCCATTCAATATCGAGTTCACCTATGCCAAAATTACTCAAATTCGATACAAAAATCTTAACCTTAATATTAGGTCTAAGGAATTTTCCACCTTTTCCCTAAATTTCTCACCCCAAATCCTTAATTAAATGAAGAAATTAATGATAGATTAGTGGCAATTAATCAAAAACGAGGCAAGAACCTTACCAAATGTTTCCTTTTAAAAGCTCTCAAAATTTCGCCTTAATCCGAGCTCTATAGATCCAAAAATGGAGAATGAAATCAAACCCTCGAACTTGGCCCTTTTCAGCCCAGTGATTTCATATCTGCAACCCGCAGCCGCATCAGCGGCTCTACATATACAGCTCCGCATCTGCGGCTCTGCACCTGCAAAATTTCCTTCGTAGGTGCGGACTTCACTTAATTCCTCTAGGTCTGCTTCTACGAGCAAAGGGCCGCACCTGCGTGTGTGCGCCTGCGACAAATCGCGTCGCACCTACGACCCAGTCGCTCCTGCGCACCATCCCACTGCAGAAGTGAAGCCGCTTTTGTGGACACTTTTCTTCACCTGCGCGTCCTGCTAGACTGACCAATTCCGCATTTGCGCTCGCTCTCCCGCTTCTGCGAGCTCGCACATGCGGTCAAACTTGTGCAGGTGCAATTGCACCAGAATTGGTGCAATTCAGCCATTCTTGTTCCAAACCTGATCTGATAATGATACGAATCACACCCGAGGCCCCCGGGACTTCAACCAAAGGTACCAAAAAGTCCTAAAACATCATACGAACTTAGTTGATCCTTAAAATCACATCAAACAACGCTAAAATATGAATTGCGCATCGATTCAAGCCTAATGAACTTTAGAACTTCCAACTTCTACATTCGATGCCGTAACCTATCAAATCAAGTCAATTGACCCCAAATATTGAACACAAGTGCTAATTGATATTACGGACCTGTTCCACCTTCCAAAATCAAAATGCAACCCCAATATCAAAAAGTCCACCCTCGATCAAACTTTCAAAAAATCACCCAACTTTCCTATTATCGCCAATTAACGCCGAAATGACCTACAGACCTCCAAATCAACATCCGGACCCGCTTCCAAGATCAAAATACCCCTATGGAGCTATTGGAACAATTGAAACTCCATTCTGGGGTCTTCTTAACACAAATCAAACTACGGTCAATTCTTACAACCTAAACCTCCATTTTAGGGACTATGTGTTCCATTTCTCTCTGAAACAAAAAAACAACCTTCGGGAGAGCCACAAAACCACAAAATGAGATAGAGGAATAAATAAATAGGGGTTTGGGTATAATACTCTCAAAACAACCGACCGGTTCAATATAGTCCCTAACTAGCTGGAGCACCACGAGTAGTCTAAAGTGCGGACTAGACAGGCCTACTGACGGAGTCTCCGCCCTGATGGGTCAGAGACGAAGAGTAGAATCCACTAAATCCTCTAGGACCTCGAGGCTTCTTGGCCTCCATATCCTCTATCTCATGACCATCAACATGCTCTAATCTCCTGGAAATCTCTATAAGAGTATAAGTATCCAACTCCTGAGCCATGCAGAATCTAAGACCATAATTGAGCCCCTCGATAAACCTGCGGACTCGATCTCTGATTGTAGGAACCAAGGTAGGTGTATGTTGGTATAACTCACTGAATATGATGGCGTACTCCAACACTGTCATAATGCCATGGCACAACTGCTCAAACTCTTTGCGCCACGCATCCTGAAGAGTCTGGGGAACAAAATCCCTCGAAAACATCTCTGAAAACTGACCCCAAGTAAGGGGTACTGCATCAGCTGGCCTACCCTCTTCATAAGCCTGCCACCACCTATGTGTTGCCCCTGACAGTTTAAATGTAGTAAAAGACACTCCGCTCACCTCTATAAAACCCATGGTGCGAAGAATACAGTGGCACTTATCCTAAAAACCGTGTGCATCCTCAGTAACTACACCACTGAAAGTAGGAGGTTCATACTTCTTGAACCCCACAAGAATCTTCTACTCCTCCTCTGATGCCTCTAGCCTGACCTCAAGCTGAACACCGATAACGGGTTGTACTGCCACCACACCCGGAGTATGACCAACCAGATCGTGTTGCTCGGTAGTACAGGGGGCGGGAGTCTAAGCCCCTCCCTCAGTTTGTGAAGTAGCTCGTGCAACAGGGATCAATCTCGCTTGAGCCAATGTACCAAACATTATCAGGAACTGCGCTAAAGTCTTTTGAAGCCCAGGGGTAGCAACAGGAACCTCTGGTTCCTGGCCCCCGATCGGAGCTACTGGTGGCTCCTCAACTGCTGCTCTAGCAGGTACTCTAGATGTAACATGTGCTCCTCCTTGACCTCTTCCTCTTCCCTTACCAACACCGGTTATGGGGGTAGTGTCAGCATTAACAGCAGCTCGTGTCCTCACCATTTGTGAGAGAATAGAATGACAAAGGCTTAAACTTCTAAATCAATAAATATACATGATAGGAATGAAAGAAGTGGAATTTTCCTAATAAATTTGTAGCCTCTCAAAAATAAGTAGAGACGTCTCTGTATCGATCCGCAAGAGTCTACTAAACTTGCTCGTAACTTGTAGAACCTATGAACCTACAGCTCTGATACCATCTTGTCACGACCTAAAATCCCGCCTTAAGCATCTTGATGGCACCTAGTTTGAGAGTTACCATTTCCGGCACAAGAATCAAACTTTGCCATTTTCATATTATCGCAGGGAAGATTGAAATTTTAGAGACGGAATCGAATGTCTATTCTAATTTGTGCATGTCACTGTCAAACTATTTAGATAATTGTCACAATCCTAGAGATGTCATCCCATATTTTTATTATTTAAATTTGAACCAGTTTACCTTCTTTAGTATATATTTTTTCTCTTTCAAATTTCTCAGCCCTGAGGTCCAGCTCAAGTTCTTCAGGATGGGTGTTATAACATACTATTCCATTCTCACATCAATCAAATATAATAGAGATACTGGATATCTCAAAAAATAATTTTTTAACTTTATTGGTAAAGTTTTAAAGATGTGCAGATTTAAGCCTAAATCGAACAAAATTAGTTGAGTAATAAGCTGAGTCGTAACTTATCACATCAGCTTCACTCTCCATGCCTATGATTGGAAAACAAATGTATTGTAATTTTCACACCCCGTGACGATCCAAAATCATGCCTTAGGCGTTGTGATGCCACCAAGTCTCTAAGACTAGGTAAGCCAATTACTTACAATAGCTAAACCACTTAAACATGATATTTTATAGCAAAATTTTAATATAAATACCGAAAAAAAGTCGATACAAGCCTACGCGACAATAATCACAACAATCCTCCCATGACTAGGTAGTATAGAGTCACGAACTATTGATGTATACATAGAAATATCTCAAAAAAAAATACAATACTATTCGGATAACAAATTAACAGTACGATCAAAAGGTAAAGGACTCCAAGGGACTGGGATGACCAAGCAGCTCTACCTCAAATCCCTGCAATCAAGAAGCTAGCTTTGCTTGAGTCCGTTATCAATACCTGGATCTGTACAAAAATATGCAAGAGTGTGGTATGAGTACACCACGGTCAGTATCCAGTAAGTATCAAGACTAACCTCAGTGAAGTAGTGACAAGGTACTAGTCAAGACACCTACTAGACATAATAACCTATGCAGTATATAAGTATGAAGCTGATAATGGAAGAAAAAATCAGTAGGTGGAAACAAGGAATAAACATGTGATAAAAACAAAAAAAATAATAAGAACACCGTCAAAGTGCCAGTGGAACCAAATAATGTAAACAAATGACAACCAAACAATCAAGTCGTTCTAACACAAGGTTTTCAACAAAACCACCTCGAGTACTACTCCTCAAAACCACAAGCCACGAGTCTTAAATCATAAATCATATACACATGACACCACATACCCATATTATCAATCACAACTGCACAAACAACTCACGTGTTGCATGGAAAACTGACATGCCAATACCTCAATCTGCGCAGCGTGGTCACAGGCTCAATATCATAATCCATTTGGCATGATAACAAGCTCAATATCACAATGAAAGAAGATATATAAGAATACACGTGCATGATCAATAAGTGTCAAGTTTCATACTCTTGAACTGGTATAAATGGCATGCTACGGTGTATACATATGCCATTATACTATTACAGTCCAAGTCAACAAGGATATCAAAGGCATCAAGTAGCTCATTGGGAATAGCACAACAAGTCACGTAAGGTGCATGACACACACAAGGAAAGTCACACCATCACATATTTTTTTTATCAACATTATGCCCCCAGACTGTCACACATCATTCCTGACATAACCATCCTTATCTCTCCGTATTAACAATATCATAATAGCCACCCGTATCGCTCCGCCCCGATAATAACACAATAGTCATCCGTATCACTCCACCCAGACAATATATCACAATAGACACCTGTATCACTCTGCCCACACAATATATCACAATAGTCACCCGTATCACTCCGCCCAGACAATATATCACAACACCCACCCGTATGTTCCGCATAACAAAAGTAATTCCACACAACAATTCTACATGTGCTAACATCACAACAACAAGACATATCAATTCGTACCATAAGTGCTCATATGCCAAAACCTTTCCCAAAACAACAATACCGATATCACCAACAAACATAGCCCAGAGCTCAACCACCATGTATACAAGAATCTCAATAGCAACAAAATAAAACGGGAAATAACTCAACAATGGAAGATACTCCATTATACAACAACTCCAACTAAACAGGTTAATGGCTCTCAATAACTTCAACATCAATTAATTGCTTAAGAATAAACTTAATAATGAAGATATTTCTATGGAATCACAACTTCGAATTCTAGTGTATAACATAAGTTAGCAATGAAACAAATGTCATGAAATAGAAACTACGTCTAAATGCAAGAAAATAACGTGACAACAAAGGTATATCATGAAATAGTAATTTCTAATAAGAATAATTCAGCTATAAAAGAGGTAACATGACAGTAAAAGAGGTAACAACTTCAATTAAGCATATAAGAGTAAACTTGACAAATAAAAGATAGAACGTGTGCTAACAAGTTCAAATAAAGCATGTAATGACAAACTTAATATGGAGGATATAACATGATATGGCAACTTCAATTAATTCATGAAAGAAGCCTAGGAGTCTAACCGGTCAAATACCATATATAAGCTTGTGTACAAACTCGTCATCTCGCGTACACATCTTCCACATAATTCAAATAACACATACAACCCAAATCCTAACGGGTAGTTCCCCCACACAAAGTTAGGCAAGATACTTACCTCAACTAGGCCAAATCAACACTCAACAATAGCCTTTCCCCTTAAATCTGCCTCTGCATGGCTCAAATCCAACCGAAAATGATTTAATAACAGCAATCAATGCAAGAGAAACCAATTACAATTATTGAAGTCATGATCTTTACACAATTCCCTAAAAGTCAACAAATGTCAAGCTCGGATCCACGCGGTCATACCCTGGTTCGCACAGTCCCTGGTCCAAGGGTAGATTCTGACATCCATAATCTCTCAAGTCTACATATGTATTTCGTTTCAAAATCCGAGTCCAAATCGTCTTTCAAAACCCAAATTTTCAATTTTCCAAACTTTGACAAAAATATCCCAAAGTTCCTCTTTGATTCTCAGAAATTTAATACTGAATCTAAGATATACTCATCAAATATAGTTGGAAATTGATTAGAATCACATACCCAATGATTGAAGGTGAAAATCCCCTCTCTAAATCGCCTCCTACCAAGTCTAGGGTTCAAATATAAGAGAAATAAGGTAAATTCCCAACTCCCAACCCTTATGTTCAGGCGCAGGTGTCACTAATGCGACCTGTGGTTTGCAAATATGAACCCCACAAATGCAAAGAATAATCGTAAAAGTGACATCCATCACAGCCCTGCTAACATCGCAAATGCGGCAATGTCATCGCAAATGCGAATGCTGAACATTTCGCAAAAATGACCTAATGACCATAATTGCGATCACTGCCTAGCCTAGACCCCCATCGCAAAAGCGAACAAACTATTCGCAAATACAAACCTAACAGACCCCAGCCAACCTCGCAAACATGATCACATCTTGGAAATTACGAGAATCACAAACGTGATCCTTATCTCGCAAATGCGAGACCTGAAGCACCTGTGCAAAACCAGCAGAACTTAAACACTATCGAACACTACGATATGCGTCCGAAACTCACCGAGCCCTCGGGGCTCCGCACCAAACATCAACACAAGTCTAGAAACACCATACGAACTCGCTCGCGCGATTAAAACATCAAAATAATATCTAGAACCATGAATCAGACGTCAAAATGCATGAAATTAACATTGAAACTCAAGAACTTCTAAAAATACTACCTCGCGTCCCATTCCTATCAAATCAACTTGGAATGAGTTGAAATGAAAACAACTCGAAATGACGCTAAACTTTGTAGACAAGTTCCAAATAACAAAATGAATCCATTCCAAGTCCCAAAACCAAATTCGAACCCGATAGCAATAAAGTCAAATCATGGTTAAGCTTGAGGAATTTCTAAACCTTTAAATTGTCCGAAAAAATAAGTCAAATCCACATTAGGGCCTCCGAACTCAATTCCGGGCATACGCCCAGGTCCAAAATTACAATACGAACCTATTGGAGCCATCAAAACATAGCTTCGGGATCATTTTCCACAAAAGTCAAACATTGGTCAACATTTCCAACTTAAGCTTCTAAAAAGAGAAGTACTTATCCAAATATCAATCCCAAAACATCCGAAATAGAATCCAATCATACACACAAATCAAAATGCATAATACAAAGCTGCTTAAAATCTTAAACCACCAAACGGAACGCTAAATCTAAAAACAACTTGTCCAGAAATTACACACCCCTAGTCTGAATGGGGCGAACTATGCTCTATATACAATTAGCATGTACATGTAACATATTTCATGCCATAACTTGAAAGGCAAATGCGAAATGTGAAGGCTCCTATATAACACCGTGGCCACTTACCCGAGATGAAACAGATGTAGAACGGAATGCAAGTAAACTAACCAATATTGTCTATGAAGCCTCTATGAATACCTACAACTGAACAACTCATACAAGCATTGGGACAGGGCCCCTACCTTACCATAATTTCTATACATCAAAAAGAACACTAGACTTGACTCAACTCCGGATATAAATGGAGCTTACAACCCTTTCAATGAACATCTGCACTATCTGGTGAGAAAGTCTGCCAAGGGCTAGCAATATGGAATATAAAAAATACAGTATCCCAACAAAAGGGACGTTAGTACAAAAAGATTGTACCGAGTATATAAGGCCACATAAGGCCATCTCCGTCTGAGTATAGCTCAGTCGGTATGTGTATATACACACACATGTACGTATACACACACACGTACATACAATAGTAGCGTCCCCAACACATATGATCAATCAAAATCATAAACTTGTGGACACACTTGTTTAACGGATAAAGGATAAGCTTCTTATGAAAGGAAGTTTGACACACAAGAGACTCTATGTTGCGCTATGAAAACTTGATACTTATAACGAACTTCAATGATGATATGAGTGGAGAGAACTTATTCTTATAGGAGACTAGGAACGGCTATACAGAAGTAATTCACCTTGAGTAACACTCTCTAACCCATTAACGATCACATGAAAGCTATCATATGATTCATCTTAAGAAGCAATCTATCATTCATTAGCGATATTTTGAAAACCATCACATAATCTAACTTAAGTATAACGCTACAGCCCAATAAATATAATCCATAGGCTATCAACAAGATTCATCTATAACCCGTCAATGCTTGAAGGACATAGACATGATTCAACTTAGGTAAAACTCATAACCCATCTATGATTGTCTAAAACCTATTGTTACAATTTAACTTACGTAACGATCTATACCACGATGACGATAATCTAGAACTTTCAATATGATTCACCTTAAACAACAATCTATAACCCATTAACGGTACGTTAGGAACTATCAACATAATATACCTTGCATAGGATACTCTAAACTCATTCTTCTTATCTAGGGAGTATAATTCATCGACAAACACTTTATTTACCCTCAAAATCGGATAACAATTGAATTTATACGCGGTTTTAAGGATACATGATATAACTTGATACACGTTGAGAAAATAGATTAATACTGAAATTAATGGCAAGGAAATAAATGCAAACCACACAAATTGAACAAATCATAGCTTTGAAGGTTGATCGACCTCGAGGCAAGAAATGCCTCAATTGGTGATTAAACGGGTTAACAAGAACTAGAAATGATCAGTATGTTGCTTCTTTGATGCGTGTTACAATGTGTTTTACAATTGATAAGGCCCCATTTATATAGTAGGGGAACCCTACTCTTGATACAGTTCTTTAAAAGATAAAAAATCTCATGATTCGATAATTAATCAGTCTCTCCTTGATACGTGCCGAGATTTCTGCCGTGATCTTCAACTGATCGCGGATATTTCGGCCTTCCATTATTTGGCTCGACGAAGTTCCCTCGATCTCTTTCGATCCCGGAGTCACGAGCTCAAGGATTTAACTTCGTGCCTGGGTTCGATATAATCTAGGGTCGAGCTCCGACCCGTCACATTTTGGTCTCGACTGATCATACAATATAAGGACCCAGTTTCGATCGTATACAGATAGTCCCCTCATTTTTTGGAGAGAAGACGACAGGAAACGATATGAAATTCTGAGCCTTGCTTCGATAAATCATGACGTAAGTGACAAAAGGTCACTGAAACATCCTGTCGGTTCAGTCTTCAAGGCGTTGAATGTGTGTCGGTTGTTGGTCGGCCACTACGGGTTTTGAACTGCCATTTTGCAAACTATAAATATTTCACCCTTCCATCCATTAGAACTTTTACATTCAAATGCTTGTCCTTGTGTGCTTAAGAAACATTTCATCACTTTCATCTTTTGATTTTCCATATTAAGTTCACAACTTCTTACTTTATAGTTTTCTACAAATTTTTACAAATTATCCGCCAAATACACCTTCTCCTTCATCAGTACCTTATTATCACCCATATTGAGAAGCAATGGCGAAGAATACTAAATTCATTCCTCAAAAGGAGACCCCCTCCTCCTTGAGGGTTTCAGAAGAAGAAAAAGCCCCGTCCATTGTTGTCGAGGAAAAGACACTGGAACCCCTTTCAACTATGTTCGTTCCTACGAGGTGCCTAATTGGAACGGACTTCAAGATTAAGAAAACCCCTTTCATTCCGGGTTGATGTGAGTCGGTCTAGAGGTATATTTTCTCCATTACTGACGATTTCCTCCCTAAAGTCAAGGAAGACTGTAATTGGGACGATAAACTCGTGGTGTTGCCTACGCCCGAGGAATCAATCACTGCCCGCGTAGAGGGCTTTTTAAGTGTCTACACTTATCCCTTCACGTTGGGACCTCTATACCCGGTCATTATCGCCTTCTATTAGAGGTACGAGGTGACCATTGGTCAAATCTATCTCTCATTTTGGAGGATAGAGATTCTCCTCCATTTTTTCGTAAGAAAAATCGACAAGTTCCCCTTCACCATTGACAATCTCATGCATTTGTATAGCCCCCGAATTTATCGAGGGGGATTGATAAAACTTGCCCGTCGGACCACTAAAGCCCCGTTCTCAAGCATATACAAGGACCTACACCGAGGCTGGTTGGGTCGATTCGTTCGAGTGAAGACCTCAGATTTAATCCCAGCTGAAGAAATTCCATTTCCCGAGAAATGGAACATGAAACGTAAGTATAATCTCATCTATTCTGTTCATTGCTTTCCCCTTTCCTTTAATCTAATCGATGTTTCGTGGTGTAGTTGTCGCTCAGATGCCGGATGCAGTTCCTCGACTCAAGGAGTGGGTCGTGGGCATCGTATCACAAAAGCCCTATTTCGAGCACGCATGGCGCGAACATTCAAAGGGCTAGTGGGAGGCTCGTTCTCATGGTAAAATCTTTCCTAGAACTGACATTACTTGGGTTTCTTTCCAATCTTACTCATCTATTTTTTTTCTTTATAGGCCTCGGGAAGGATGTTGCGATGAGGCCCCCATCCGCATATGAAATCGTCGTCCCCAATCTCCTGCTCTGAAGCATGACAAAGAGAAGAAAAGAAAAGCGGCGCTGAGTTCCCTGAACTCGGAGAAGAAGAAGCCGAAAAAGAGGCAGGTGTGCAAACCCAAAGAAAACATCGGCGCCCTCCCATCGGAATTAGTCCAGTGACTGAGGGATGAGTCGGAAGAAGAAGAAGATTCCGAGATGGTGGATCGGGTGCGATCCCACACCGTATATCCCCAAGCCAGGAAGGCTACTAAGAGGGCAGTGACAAGGTCTATGGATCAGAGAAGGGCGAGGCCACTATGCCCTAAGCTAGGGAGTCCGAAGAGGAATCTAGAACCAATATTCCTCGAGCAGAAGAGAGTGCCCCGTAAGAGGCACTTGGGGAAATTGATCTTACTAGGTCTTCTCTATTTTTTGACTCCATGATCACAAGGTCGGTATGCTAAAGGATCATTCACACAAGGGGCCTCAGGGGACGGCAGATCTCATAACTTCTTTGATGGCTAATAATCTACAGCCTCGAAGGATGTGACCCGGTTTGGAAATTTACCGGTGCCAAAGAAAGCACCATCTTCGGGAGCCAGTGGGCCTTCTTCGAGTCCGAAGTTAGTGGATCAATTCTCGGCTCCGAGTGTTGATCCTGACCGAAAATGGTCAATAGTCATCTCTATCTCGGAAGATCCCCGGGTTCTCTCCGACCACATGGGGGTTGCTAGCTATCTTCATGCTTGGTGACCGAAGAGGACTAGGCCAAGATGGACGAAGTGGAAGCGCCCTTCCTGTTCAATGAAGCTCAACAAGCGTTGAATCGGGTAACTTCGTAACATTCTTCCTTATGCTCGCAGACCTCGGTACTACACCATGAATCTTTCCTCCGATATCGGGAGGATTTATCCCAACACGAAGCCGAGGTTCAAGAGCTAACTAAGAATAGGGATACCTATAAAATTCTTAGTGACAAAGTTCAAGCCGAGCTATAAGTAGCTCATAAGGAACATGTCGATCTGGTCGAGCAGGTAAGACGAATATTCAAACTTAGTGATGATGATTCACACACAATGGCGAACGACCCAAACCTGCAGGTCCAGAAGAGACTTCACCATATCGAGCGACTCCAGGTGAAGGTGGACACGGTGAAGGCTGAGGCCAAGGAATGGAAAAAGAATATGGACCACATGGCCTCGAAAAATGAAACCGCCCAAGAGCAACTCGCTTCGACTGAGGTTCAGCTCCGGGCTGCAAAAGAGAAAATCTTGGTGAAGGCCAAGAAGATCGAGGAGCTCCAATCTCAGCTGAACTCGGCTATTTCTGGTCAAGAGAATCTGGCCAAGGAGCTTGAGTCGGCCAAATCAGAGGTGGTTATGGCCAAGACTAAGGCTGATGATAAAGTGGCTCAGTTCAAGGTTGATATCGAGGCAATTTAGGCGCAGGCTAAAAACATGGTGAAGCATGCAAGGTGGCAAGCTTGAAAGGAGGCCCTCAAGGGAGTCCATCCTCAGAGCTTTGACATACTGGCTGAAATCGAGAATGCCAAGGAATGTGAAGCTAGAGCTTGAAAGCTGGTTTTTCCCGAAGAAATTCCCGAGGGCTTAAGAGAGTCTGAAGGCGTGGAAGATCCCAAGGGTGATTATGTTGCTTCCGATGGGGACCAGGCCACTTAGGCCCTTAGATGTTTTTGTTTTTTGCATTTTTGTTGAGGCCGTTCAGCCTTTGTAAAAAATTTTATCGGGCTGTTTGGCCCTTGTAAAAAGAATATTGTTATGAATATATGTAAGGCTTTCTTTCCCTTTCTTGGCTTTCGATTTTTTCTCTTTGCTTTCTTATTTGCATTCACAAAGGTCAAAATGCCTTAGCACGAAATAATCAGGTTATGCACGAAGGTTCAATCAAAACCTTTCCTTCACATTAGTTTGTCTTAAGGCATTCTTTGGGGGTTTGGTGTTACCAGACACTTCCTCCCAAAGTAAGTAGCTGAGATTATAGTTCACCGAGGGTAGCCTTTAGACGGTTATGAAATTTTTTCTTTTTTGAAGGCCTAGTTTGTTACGGGTCTCGGATGTCTCCGAGCCACGTTAATATGGTCGTAGACTTTTAGTTCGAGAGCCCTCCATCGGATTTACTTTCCCGAGCTATCCGGGCTTGCCAGAGATAACAGTCTCCGAGCGGGGAAGGTCGTGGCCTTTAAAATTTGGTGTTTTCCTAATAGGTTTTATGCCCCCGAGGCCAAGCGGCTTGGGCCGCTGGAGTTTGTTTTCAGACGGCAGTCCCCAAGTGAGAGAGTGATTATTCGAACGCCGGTTATAAGTGGCCCTTAGGCTTGTTACATTTAGGGGATCGGAAGTAGGAAATTCCTTAAGGAATGTAGAGAAGAAATTTTAAGACATATTAAAATATAAGATGGTTGCAAAGAAGAGACTTCTCTTTATTCTTGTGCGTAATAAGGATGTATGTGTACATGATTTTTGTCAGGGTTCGAGCAGTATACGTGGGCACGGTTTATTCGACCGTTTGACCTTTACACTGAATCCTATCAATCGAGACCCTTCAATCCTGAAATCTCTTTCCATGCTAAAGTTGACATAAGAGGGTAATGCCCCTAGTGTTCGAGGTCGATTGAAGTGAGGCCTCGAATACTTTTTTGATTGTTTTTATCGGTTCGTTGCCGGCATTCAATTCTAAGTTATCACGATTTACTTGTTGCCTCATTAAAAACCTTGCCGAAAAACCCATTTAGGACAAAACGGGTTCAAAGAAAAAAGAGAACAACTCGTGCTTTCAGACCTAAAATTTTGTAATTTTCCTCATTGATTACTTGCAAGAGTTAGTCCAAGATATAAACAAAAGAAAACGAATGGGATTGTACCTTAGCAGTAATATCGTTTTAGGTGAGTTACACTCCAATCGCTCTATAGTTGTTCGCCATTCATTGTCCCGAGCTTGTAGGATCCCTTTCCAGTGATCTCGATGATATGATATGGCCCTTCCCAGTTCAGCCCAAACTTTCTCTCGTTCGGGTTTCTAATGTTCAATGTGACCTTACTTAACCTTAAGTCCCCAACGTTAAAGTATCGAAAGTTGGCCCTTCGATTATAATACCTTTCGATCCGCTGTTTTTGGACGACCAATCAAATAAGGGCGTCTTCACGCCTTTCATCCAAGAGCTCTAGGCTTGTATTCATGGCCTTGTCATTTGATTCCTTGTCAATCAAAGAATTAGCAAAACAAAAATCTAAGAATTAGTGATACTCAAATAAAAACAACTACTAATAAATTGCAGAGATTACCGAACCGCCCCTTTTAGTGCTGAATGCGTAACAGAAAAAAGACATGAGCACCTTTGTCTGCTGCTGACACTTGCCGCTGACTCTTTCCAGACATCACCTTTACGCCCCACACCTCACTTGTTAACTAACCCCTTTTTCAGGCCCCATAAATCCTTTCATTTTTATCATAACTCATAAGATCTTCAAAACCCCAAACTCAAAAAATCACTCTAATTTTAAGGAATACTACTCTGAAAAATGATGATCTTGAAAGCTTCTTTTTTCATCATCTTCTTCACCCTTTTTGTTAACTGGTAACTCTTGTAACTTTTCTATGGTATTATTTTCAGGATTAATTTTTTTCTATCAATCACTTTGGATGTTGTCATTTTACATAAATTTCATGCTATAATTAACTTGTAGGAGTACTGTGTTGGAGGAAAATCCATTAGAGTTGATTAAATGAAATTCTGATGCATGTAAGCGATGTTCAAGTTTTAATCTTTTTGACTATTTGCAGCTCCAATTGTGTTAATTCAAATGTTTTTCTTGACATTGTAACATTTCTTGGAATTTTTCTATGCTAGTTTCTGTTAATTGTTTTCTAGCATAATCATGTACTACTGACACATACACTTCATAGAATTTCAGCATATTTTTCTATGTCTATATATCTACTTGAGTATATTTCAAAATAAAGGGTACTATAATTAATAAGTTCTGTACTGGAGAAATAAAACCCAAATCTATTTTTGGGCCTAGATTCATTGGCCAATATTTGCTCAAATTAAAGGATGCAAGTTTAAATCTTTTGGGTATTATCAGCATAGTGGCATCTGTTAGGCTGTTATAGAGTTGGGTGGTACAAGAACCTTTTTACTTATGAGTTTGATTTTCAGTAGTTTCCCCTTATTACATACTTAATAAAAACATTTTTCTTTTATGATCAAATTGTAATATGTGGAGTATTATTTGGATCATAACCACAGGGAAACCTCAGAAACTAAATCTCAAGGTGAAATTGGACAAGCCAGCTTACCACCAAGAGGTTGGAACTCCTATGACTCTTTTTGTTGGACAATCTCTGAGGAAGAGTTTCTTAAGAATGCAGAACTTGTAGCACTGCGACTAAAAGCTCATGGTTATCAGGTTGTATTATTTTCACAAGCACCATATAAATAGGCTTCGAGGGTGTGTTTGGTATGAAGGAAAATATTCCATGATAACCATTTTTTGTTGTTTAGTTAACAGAAAAATGGATTTCCCTCACTTTTGGGTGGAGATCATTTTCCTTGCAACTATTTTAACTTCAAAGTAAATGTTCCAACAAACATTTAGATATTGTTATTAGTTTTTGGTGCTCAAAAGTTTCATCAAAACACTACTATGATTTCCTTTTCTTTTTTTTTTTGTTATTATTATTATTATTATTAATAATCTCCAATTCACATTTTTCCGCAAAATATTTTCAAGTCACCACCAAACACCGGAAAACATTTCCATAGAAAATGACTTCCATCACAATGAGAATGCCTAGAATTAATTAGATTCTTTTACCCTTCCAACATGTTTTTTGCTTTCATCTCTAAATTTATGTCTGCTTTTGGATTCTATGCAGTATGTTGTGGTGGACTTTCTTTGGTATAGGAAGAAAATAAAAGGTGCTTATACGGATTCTTATGGTTATGACGTCATTGATAAGTGGGGAAGGATGCTTCCTGACCCTGGTAGATGGCCTTTGTCTCAAGGTGGAAAAGGATTTTCTGAAGTGGCCCAAAAAGTTCATAGCATGGGCCTGAAATTTGGGATTCATGTCATGAGAGGTTTAAGTAAACAAGCATTCAATGCTAACACTCTCATACTGGATACCACTACGGTATTGCTCTTTACCCAGATGCAAATTCAACTTTGTGCTTTCATTTATAGATTTAAATATTGGTTTATCCAGTCCAATTCGTTGGACTGGAAAATGCAGCTTCTTAGGCAAGTTCATACCTTTTTTATACGAATTGTGTTGATGATAGCTGATAAAGTTCATCTTAATACATATTAGTAGCTATGATAAATGCTTGACTTCTTAGTGATACATCCAACAGGGCAAAGCTTATGAAGAGGCTGGTCGACAATGGCGTGCACAAGATATAGGAATTAAGGAGAGGGCTTGTGCGTGGATGACAAATGGTTTCATGAGTGTGAATACCAAGTTGGGAGCTGGAAGAGCATTTCTTAGGTCACTCTATCAACAATACGCTGACTGGGGTGTTGATTTTGGTAAGATATGCTCGTTAACTCAAGACTATTATTGGAGCATCTATTTCGGTGGGTTATGATGAATTAATGCTGATGAGTCGATGTATTCAAAAGTCTGATTTTCACGTGAAACCATGTAGACTTTGATGTCATAAAACCACTGATTCTGCTTTCCAGGGAATCTTCTTTGAGAAGCAGGACTAATCCTTGTTTGTGGTCATCCAAGCTAAAGGATCTCAGATCACTGTTTAACTGTTGAGTTTTCTGTGCTTTATATTAAAGGAACTTTCTGTTTTTTCTTCTTCAGTGAAGCATGACTGTGTATTCGGTGATGACTTGGATTTAGATGAGATAACTGTTGTTTCAGAGGTAAGATTGCTAACTTTCTTCTCCTTAACCCACTTCATCTTGATCTTTTTATTGGTGCTACAAAATGATATTACTTGCTGAAAACCACCACCCTACTAGAAAAGGGAAAGGAAGAAAAGCTGATAAAAAAGAAAACGGAAAGAAAGAAAATCAAGCAAACATAATGGCTGAAACATTTGTCTTTTAATTGATACATTTTTCTGATAATGGCAAGTTAGAATGTTTACCGTCTGTAGGTATTGAATGGACTTAAACGGCCTATCGTATATTCCTTGTCCCCGGGAACTAATGCAAAACCAACAATGGCAAAGGATATAAGTGGTTTGGTCAACATGTATCGAGTAACTGGTGATGACTGGGATGATTGGAATGATGTCTCTGCGCACTTCAATATTGCTAGGTAATCGTGCTATCTGTTCTACTAATTTGTCAAGATTTTCTCATTTTTTCTTAGGCTTGCTGCCAAAAGTTTCTTGTCACATTGTGATTTGGGATTGCTTATCTAACATTTAAATTGTGTCTAGGCTCAAGTTTTATTTTTCTGGTTTTGTTATTTGGCTGTGACAGTACTTTTTTACTTAACTGTTGACATTGGTTTCTCCTTACGCTTGTGGCAGGGACTTTTCTGCTGCTAACTTAGTAGGAGTCAAGGGCCTGAAGGGGAAGTCGTGGCCGGACTTAGATATGCTACCACTTGGATGGCTAACAGACGCAGGTGAAGGATAATACTTTTCTATTTATTTTTCGTCTTTGTTAAACTGTTAAGTATATCATCATTTCAGAAAGGATTCTGTATCAGTTTGCTGCAAAGCACATCGTTGATTGATGCACATTCATTCTCATCAGGCTCCGTTGGTTTATGTTTATTAGTGCAAGGTTCTCCGTCTATTATGTAGGTTAAGGAGATGAATACAGATTATTGATCCAACATATTCCAAATAGAGACATCTTTTGCAGCTAAAATAATTTGTTAAACAGGACAAAGTCCTTCCTATAATAAAGATACAACTTCTCCAACAATTTCTTGTGCTTAGCTTACTGGGTGAGGATTTTGATATGAACCAATTTAGTTACTGCGTTCTCCAGTTACCTCTTCTACGAAATTTATGCATTCCTATTGGTCGAAACAAGGAGGAAAATATGGCATCGGAAGATTATTTAATACTCCATTTTGCTGCAGGTTCAAATCTTGGTCCACACAGAAATTGCCGGCTTAATCTGGATGAGCAACGGACACAGGTACTTTCGCTGCAGCCCTGCTCCAAATATGACATAGCTCATGTGACCGGCTTGTATTCGATGGACTTTTCCTTTCCTGGTAGGTGACTCTATGGTCAATGGTCAGGTCCCCTTTCATCTTTGGTGGAGATATGAGAAAGCTTGATGACACTACACTCAATCTTCTTACAAATCCTACTCTGTTGGAGATTAACTGGTTTAGCTCAAACAACATGGAGGCATGTGAATAAATTGATTCGACTTTTGGCTTCACTAAGGCATATAATTCAATCCTGAGCTTATGTTTGTAAATGCAGTTTCGTTATGTAACAAGTTCATTAAGTTCATCTGGAAAGCATGGCTTGACCCATAATTCCAAGAATGAAGGAAGGACGAGTGTGTTGGAGACGAGAGTTTTGGCTCTCAGGAGCTGCAAAGATGTGAAGGCAAATGGATGGTCCACTAAAGTTCTTGACGATGATGTAGCGCAAGTGTGCTGGGAAGAGAACTCAAATAATCACACCTCACCTTTTTGTCTATACAAGAGAAAAGCACCTTCAGCATCGTAAATATCTTCAACTTCCTTTGATTCATCTGCCTCAATCATGATTTTGTTGATGCTATCTTTGTCGATCATCCTAATTGTTGTTCATGCAGAGAGGGGGAGATGGTATATAATCACCAAAGTCACGGAAAGCTTCACTTATTGGTAACAGAGAGAACAGAACTTTGTTTTAGTGCATCTTCAAATAGAAAGCTTACATCCAAAGAGTCGAGCAGAGGTTCATTTTCACGATGCAGATCCCATGCCAACCAGGTAATTTTGGTTGAATAATCAGACTTTCCATGAACAATTCTGTTAGCAGCACTTCATGCGACAAGTTCTCTGCATTCTTTGAATAAAAGTAGAAACTCTTGAAGTTTCATTCAGTCCACGGTGTCTGTTAATCACTGGCCAACTTTATTGCTAATATTTTCATAACAGATTTGGGAGTTGAACAACAATGGAACACTCAAGAATAGTTATTCTGGTCTTTGTGCTTCCTTGGATATTGTCAAAGGTCATTTTGTTTTCATCTGAAAAACTTTCCTACACTCTACTTGCTTTTCTGTAATCTAGAGATCGCTTATGTAGTGATTCTTCTTTCATGCAGCTTCGTCTGGTGGAGTTAGGTCTTGGCTTGCAACTGGAAGGAGAGGTATGATTTCTCTAACCAAGACTCAATCCAACATAGAGGAGACAGATATCTCAGTAGCATAGAAGGAGAATACATGTCTTCCATGGATGGTCGTGAAATATAAACAGTCTTAATTTGTTAAATATTGGAAGACTGAATGAAAAGGGATAATAATATGGAAATTGCAGTAAATTAATCTAAATTAAAGAGATGCAAGCGATCTTCTACACTTGTTTAAAATAGTACCTCAGGTTAAACTAAAAGAGTCTAGTCCTGATCGATAAGACTATAATAGGGATTGAGGGACTAAGCAAATTTGAAACAAGACTAGTGTTGTGTGTTAATAGATACGAGCTTATTGGCTGAACGTTGGTGTATGGTATAAATAAAGCTATAAAATGGAAGCTAAGTGAGTCCACTGTAAGCCTACACGTGTTACAGATCCTTGCAAATGTCTCAACTCCCATTTCATCCACTTCAATTAGAGCTTGCAGATCAACTATTAGATGGGTATAAACTATATATTATTGTAGCTCAATTTAACTTGATGGTGGAAAAAGACTTGCACACTGTCGGTGCATAGAAATTAACTACTATTTAGTAGTAGATTGTTGCAATCTGACATTGCTATGCTGTTCCATACATACATTTCAGGAGAAATCTACTTGGCTTTCTTCAATTTGAACAACCAGGTGACGGATATGTCAGCAAAGATATCAGACATAACCAAGGCAATACCTGCTAGAAGAAGAAGTTCAAATGTTGCAACGTGCACAGCCAGAGAAGTATGGAGTGTCACAAATCTTGGAGCCATAAAGGATTCAGTATCTATGTCAGTAAAAGCTCACGGTTGTGCGCTCTTCGTCTTGCATTGCAACTAATGCACCAAAGGAAGTTCTGCGTCAAGCCATCTTTTGTACTCTACTTGTGTTGGATCTTACTGATATGAAATATTACTATCCTTGTGTCTATTTCTTTTTGTGTATCATTATCATTAGAAGTATGGCGAGGGGATGGAACAGTCTTTTCGTTCGGGTCATCTCTAAGTCCTCGTCGGGAGGGTCATACAATCAACCCACCCGTATCAGAGTGGCGCCAAGATTCCTGCAAGTTGCAGTCTCTCTATTTTTACCAGTTCATTGGTTTGAAAATACAAAGATAGAAAGGAAGGTAAGAAAGATGGTGCAAGGTAAGCTAATACTTAGTGTAATATATCTATGCAAGTTTGCAGGGGCGAAGCCACCTTTTACAAAGGGTGGTCATTCACCGAAAAATTACGAAAAATTACACAGTGTATATAAGTAAAATGTTGATTTTAGATGTATAAAATAATATTGAACAACCTTTCTCGGGAATTTTCTTTTAATTCTTTCAAGTTTGAACACCCTTGGAAATATTTTTGGCTTCACATGTTTGGTAGGTGTTTATGTTTAGCCTGATTGATACGACAAGTATGTATTGATTTTATTAGTTTTGACTGACCATAGACAAACCAAGTAGTTTTATGTTCTTTTGTGGAGAAGTCAATTCTAGCCGAGGGGGACTTCTAGTAAAGCTTGAGAACCCTTTCATAAATTGAGAATTCTGTAGGGAACATCGAATTGACTCAGGACTCCAATAACATAAACATCTACAAATGTGGATTACATAAAGGAAGTTCAAACGCCAAGTAATTCCCATTTCCAAATAAATGGTTGATTAACAAGGAAAAAAGCATATGTCATTTTAATATTATATTTCATGAAAGATCTTTCATGCATATGCGTCAAATGAATAAACTTTTTGAATGACTCAGGATGCACCGAAGCCAAATTGAGTTGATTTCTCTTTCTTTCACTTAAAAGATGAATCAATTCCTAAGTGTAAAAAGTTCAAAGGACACAACCTGGCTATCGAGCTTCGTAATCGTGGCAAAATGGTTAAAAGAAAATAGTTAATCACTCATATTATCCACTAAAAAATAGAATGGATAATGAACCTTTTAAAAACATGTCAAATATGGATAAGAACCATATTATCCATTTAGAAAATAGATAATTAATGAGTTTAACTTTTATTTGTAAAGCTTCAAATCGGGGGTTTCTCAAGTTTGGGAGACTAGAAATTCTCTCAAAAGTGATCATATTCAAGAAGTCATGGATAATATGGTTATCCATATTATCTGCCGATTAATTCGTTTTTATCCGTATTAAATAATGGGTCGAGTTGAATAATTTATTCGTTTTTTCATTATCCATTTTAACCCGAACCATATCCTACCTGACCCGCACGTTTGTCACTCTTTCACGCTGGGACATGTTGCTTTGGTTGATTTTATATTTACTGGGGCTGTTGAGACCCAAATCTGATGATGCATCATGGTTTGACCAGCTAGAGATTTGCCAGCAGCCAGGAAGAAAGAACCTTAAGCATTACACTCTTTTTTTTTTTATTTGGAAGAGGAGTTTTGTAGGCCCCACAGGAAATGAAATTGTATGCAGTGACGTAATTCCCACAATATCCAAATGCATGATATGAATGATGTTGTCCCAAAAGTTGGAATATGATGGTGAATTCATAGGAAAGAAACAACTTTGGGATATTCTAATAAAACGTAATTCCTAAACTCATATTTACAAAGTTTAGTAGAAACTGGTAATTCAGTTGAGGGATAATTATTTAGAGGTAGTCGGTATTTCATATTAATCGACAAATAAAGTAAGATAATATATAAACTAAGCCTTAATTTCCGCCATATAAGCTACACTGCGATATAAGTATCTAAACTGGACTAAAAGGATTTATCATAAACAACAAACTTAACCTAATTAACAATATAAAATCTTAATAATTTCAACTTGTTGATACGTTTGCATAGATTCTTTGCTCCAACTAGTAGATATTAATTTGTACCATTCTATTGATGTCTAGAAGAAGCCATAAATTGACGTATGTGAAATAATACAAAAAAGCCATAAATTGACGCACTATTGAAAGCTAGCTAGAATAGGTTTCAATCTTTGTGTTTTGAAGCAAAGGAAAACTCCTCAGACTAGATATAGACTGTTGCTCTTAATTATTGGTTCATATTTTCACCAAAAAGAATTCCAACACTTGTTGCGATTCTTGGAGAATCCAAAGGTTTGCTTGCACGGATTGTAGTGTGGTTTTGTCCATTCGTCAGGTTTCAATTCATTGCTTTTCTATATTATGATCATTTTCGCTGCGTCTTGCATTGTTGACTATAAGAATTCTTGCTAAATTATGAATTTATTCTCAACAACTTTATTCAATTTTAAGGTACCAACATTGTTTCGGGTTAGAGTACAACGAATTTAACTTAATACCCAAATAATAACATGCATATTGAGTGATGTTTATCCTCAAAATCGGATAACAATTGAATTTATACGCGGTTTTAAGGATACATGATATAACTTGATACAAATTAAAAAAACAGATTAATATTGAAATTGATGATAAGAGAATAAATGCAAACCACACAAATTGAACAACCTTGGCCTTCGTGTTCGATCACCCTCAAAGCAAGAAATGCCTCAATTGATGTAAAAATAGAATAACAAGATGATAAGGGCTAGAAATAGCAATATATTGCTTTGTATTGCGTATTACAATGTGTGTTACAAATTATCAGATCCCCCTCCCCTCTTATATAGTAGGGGTGTCCTACTCTTGATACAATTCTATACAAGGTAAAAAATCTCATGATCTGCTAATTAATCGGCCTCTCCTTGATACGTGCCGAGATTTTCGCCGTGATCTCCAACTGATCGTAGATATTTCGGCCTTCTGTTATTCGGATCGGCAATTTTCCCTTGATTTTGTTTGGTCTCGATTTTGTTGGGTCCCAAGGTCATGAGCTCAACGATTTGGCTTCGCCCCTTGGTTCGATATAACCCGAGATTAAGCTTTAACCTGTCACGCTTCAGTCTCGATTGGTCACACAATAGGCGAACACAAAAAAGATGACGAGAAACGATATGAACTTCCGAATCCCGCTTCGATAGATCATGACGTAAGCTACAAATAATTACTGGAACGTCCCGTCAGTCCAGTTACAAAGGCATTAAATGCCTATCAGTTGATGGTCGATCACTACGGGTTTTGAACCATCATTAGCAGACTACAAATATCCCTACTTTCACTCGTTCAAATTTTACGTTCAAAGCTCCTTCTATTCTTGTTCTTCAAAAATCTCTTCACTCTCCAACTTTTGTACCCAGATTTCTTGAACCTTTTGCAAACGACTAAGCGTACCTTCTTAATTTACTCTTCATCATCTCTGCTCTAAAATGGTAAAACTTCTAAGACTGTCCCACAAAAGGAGGCCACCTCTTCATCACGACCTGCTAGCGACGGGACTGCAGCGGAACCACACCTTGAAGAGTTCGTTCCTGCAGGGTGCCCGACAGGTGCTGATTTCACGGGTCGAAAAACTTCCTCGGTACCGGGCCGATGCTAGCCGGTCTCGAGATATATATGTTCAATCACCGAAGATCTCCTCTCCAACGCCAAAGCAGATTGCAATTGGGCTGATAAGCATATGGTGGTGCCTTCGCCTGAGGAAGAAATTACTACCCACGTGGATGATTTTTTAAGTGTTTACACTTACCCCTTTACATTGGGTCCCCTAGAACCAGTCATTATCGCATTCTGCAAGAGGAACGAGGTGAGCCACAGTCAAATTCACCCTTCCTTCTGGAGGATAGTGATTCTTCTCCATTTTTTGTAAACAAAATCGAGGGGTGTCTCTTTACCCTCGATCATCTTATGCGCATGTATAGTCCCCGACTCTATCGAGGGGGATTAATCAAACTTGCTCGTCAGGCTAGTATGGCCTTATTCTCGAGTATAGATGAGGCTCGGGACGCCTATTTGTTCAAGTAAGGACTTCATACTTGATCCCTGCCGAGGAAATTCCATTTCCCGAGAAATGGAACATGAGACGTAAGTACAACTTTGTCTAAAAGATTTTATTTATTTATTGTTTCTCCCCTTCCCTCCCTTCTTATCGGTGTTTTTGTGGTGCAGTTGTGGCTCGGATGACGGATGCAGTTCCTTAACTCAAGGAGTAGGTCAAGGACCGTGTTCCACAGAGACCATATTCTGAGCGCTCATGGAACGAATTGTCGAAGGGTTAGTGGGAGGCTCGTAATCATTGTAAGTTTTCTTTTCTGATTAAATAATGTTTGATTTTCTCCTTGCGCTGTCGAATTATTATCGGTTCTGTTTTCTTTTGTAGGTCTCCCCAAATATGTTTCTTTGAGGCCTCCATCCGGTGATGAGGATGTGCCTCTCGAGTCCCCTACTCCGAGGTAGGGTGATGAGAAGAAAAAGAAAAGGGCCCCGAGATCTCTGGACTCGGAAAAGAAAAAACCAAAGAGGAGGTCATCATGTAAACCTAAGGAAAGTACCGACGTCCTCCCATCAGACTTAATCTTCCAACTGAGGGATGAGTCCGAAGAAGAAGAAGAAGACAATTCTGAGCTAGTGGCTCGGGTGTGAACTACTTTGCCTCAAGCCGGGGAGGCTGCTGAGAAGGCATTGTCCGAGATCTCCGAACCAGAACGGGGTGTGGCTACTTCGCCCCAAGCTAGGGGAGTCGAGAGGGAGACCGGGGCCGACACTTCTCGAGCAGAGGAAGGCTCCCCGAAAGATGCACTTGGGGCGATTGACCTTACCGGGTCTCCTCAATTCTCAGATACCATGTTCCATGAGGCTGGTATGCTAGAAGGTCGTTCTTACGAGGGACATCAGGGGGCGACAGATATCCACAACTTCTTAGACGGGTTAGAATCCACTGCCTCAAAGGAAGTCATTGGGCTTAGTGACTTTCCGGTGCCAAAGAAGGTACCATCATCGGGGGCTAGTGGGTTTTCTTCGAGCCCAAAGTTGGTGGATCGGTTCTCGACCCCGAGAGTTAACCTTGACTGAAAGCGGTCAATAGCTTTCTCTGTCCCGGAGGATGCCCAGGTTTTCTCTGCCCCCATGGGGTTTGCTAGCTATCTTTGGTGCTTGGTGACTGAAGAGGACCAACCCGTGATGGACGCGATGGAAGCGCCCTGCCTATTCAATGAAGCTCAACAGGCTTTGAATCGGGTAACTTTGAGTGTCCCTTTATTATGTATTTTAAATTTGAAGTTGCAAATAATCCTAATACCTTTCTTTATGCCTGCAGGCCTCGGTACTGCACCATGAGACTTTACTCCGATCTCGGGAGGAGTTATCCCAGCACGAGGTCGAGGTTCGAGAGCTTACTGAGAATAGGGATACCTATAAGCTTCTAAGTGATAAACTTCAGGCCGAGTTAGAAGTGGCTCGAAAGGAGCATGCCGACTGGGCCGAGCAGGTAAATTGAGTACTTGAAGATAGTGACGGCGAACTGGACTCAGTGGCTAACGATCCAATCCTGCAGGTTCGATAGAGGCATGAACAAATCAGGAATCTCCAGACGTAGGTAGACACGATACAAGTTGAGGCCGAGGAGTTCAAGAAAAATATGGTCTCTTAGCCTTGGAAAAGGAAGTTGTCCAAGCACAACTAGCGTCGGTCGAGTCCCAGCTTCGGGCTACAAATCGAGAAAACCTTGGTGCATTCCAAGAAGATCGAGGAGCTCCAATCTCAGCTAAACTTGTCTATTTCTAGTCAAGAGAATCTGGCCAAGGAACTCGAGGCAGCCAAATCAGAGGTGGTTGTGGCCAAGACTAAGGCTGATGCTAAAGTGGCCCAGTTCAAGGTTGATGTTGAGGCGATTCAGGAGCAGGATGAAAGTATGGTGGAGAATGCAAGGTGGAAATCTCGAAGGGAATCCCTCAAGGGAGTCCATACTTAGAACTTCGACATACTGGCTGAAATCGAGACTGCCAAAGTAGAAGAAACCAGGTCCCGGAAGCTGGCTTTTCCCCAAGAAGATTCCGAGAGCTTAAATGAGTCTGATGGCGAGGAAGATCCCGAGGATGAAGATGTTGCCCCCAATGAGGACCAAACTGCTTAGGCCTTTAGATGTTTTTATTTTTTGCTTTTTGCTTTTTGCATCTTTTTGAGGCCGTTTTGGCCATTGTAGATTTCTGTATCGTCTATTTTGGCCTTTCTAAAAAGATTTTATATATATATATATATAAATCTTTCTTTCCCTTTTAGCTTTCAAATTTTCCCTTCACTTTTATTACTTGTATTCACGAAGGCCGGAATGCCTTAGCATAAAATAATTTAGGTTATGTTCGAAAGTTCAAACAAACCTTGCCTTTACAGTACTCTATTTTAAGGCGTCTTGGAGTTTGGTGTTACCGGAAAATTTTCCCAAAGTAGGTAGCCTAGATTATAGTTTGCCGAGGGTAGCCTTTAGAACCGGTTATAAAAAAAATTCTTTTTAAAGGCCTAGTTTTCGTTGCGGGTTTCGGACGTCTCCGAGCTGTGTTAATATGGTTGTATTCTTTTAGTTTGGGAGATGCCCATTGGACTTGCTTTCTTGAGCTATCCGGTCTTGCCCAAGATAACAGTCCCCGAGCGGGGTGGCCGTGGCCTTTAAAATTCGAGGATTGCCTAACAGGTCTTATGCCCCCGAGGCCTAGTGACTTGGGCCATTCGAGTTTGTTTTCCGACGGAAGTCCCCGAGTAGGGGAGTGATCATTCGAACTCCGGTTATAAGCGACCCTTCAGATCGTTACGTTTAGGAGATCGGAAGTGCGAAATAATTTAAGGGATGTAAAGAGGAAAATTTTAAAACATAAGATGAGTGCAAGGAAAGTACTTCTTTTTATTTTTATGCAAAACAGTTATACATGCGTACCTGTTTTATGCCAAGGCTCGAGCAATCTATGTGGGCATTGTTTGTTTAACTGTTTGTCCCTTACAATAAATCCTACCTATCGAGACCCTTCCTTTACGAAGTAATTTCCTCGCTAAAGTTTATATCCGACGATAATGCCCTCGAGTATTCAAGGTTGATGTAGAGGAACCTCGGATACTGTTAATGAGATCCTCCACACTGATTCATAATCGATGTTTGATTCTAAGTTAGCATAATCCACAGTTGCCTCGTTAAAAACCTTGTCGAAAAACCCATTTAGGACAAAACTGGTCTAAGGAAAAAAGATGCAACGCGTGCTTTCAGACCTAAAAAATTTGTGCTGCTTCTTGTCGATCACCTGTAAGTGTTAGTTCGCAATAAATGGAAATGAATGGGTTCTTGTCATTTTAGTTGAGTTACGTTTCAATTACTCGGTAGTTGTTCTCCGTTCATCATTATGAGCTTATAGGATCCTTTTCCGGTGACCTCAAGAATCTGGTATGGTGCTTCCTAGTTCGGACCCAACTTCCCTTTGTTCGGATTCCAGGTGTTTAGTGTGACCTTCCTTAGTACAAAGTTCCCGACACTGAAGTATCGAAGGTTAGCCATTCGATTGTTATACCTCTCGATCCGTTGATGAAGGGCAGCCAATTGAACAAGAGCGGCTTCACACCTTTCATCCAATAGCTCCAGGCTCGTATTCATGGCCTCGTCATTTGATTCCTTTGTCACATATTGGGATCTGATACTTGGCTCCCTGACTTCGATCGATATTAGGGCTTCGGTGCCATAAACCAATGAGAATGCAGTAGCCTCGATACTGGACTTCGCAGCCGTACGGTATGCCCAAAGGACTTCGGGCAGGAACTCCTTCCATTTCCCTTTAGCGTCGGTCAACCTTTTCTTAAGGTTTTGGATTATGGTTTTGTTCATCGATTCGGCTTGCCAGTTCCCGCTGGGGTCATAAGGTGTCAATAAGATTCTTTTGATCTTATAAGCTTCGAGAAACTTGGTCACTTTTCTACCGATAAAATGTTTCCCGTTGTCACACACAATTTCGGATGGCATCCCGAACCGGCAAATGATTTGGTCCCAAATGAAGTCGACGACTTCCTAATCCCTAACCTTCTCGTATTCTTTTGCTTCAACCCACTTTAAAAAATAGAGAGTCGTAAATAATATAAATTGTGCCTTACCCGGTGCCCATGGAAGAGGGCCGACGATGTCCATTCCCCACTTCATGAACGGCCATGGCGATAAGACCGAATGCAGCAGTTCCCTGGGTTGGTGAATCATCGAAGCGTATCTTTGGCATTTGTCACATTTTCGAACAAACTCCTTCTCATCTTTTTCCACGTCGATCTAGTAATATCCGACTCTGATCATCTTTTAAACCAATGATTCAGTGCATGAATGAATTCTGCAAGTGCCCTCGTGAAATTCCCTCAGAACGTAATTAGTATCTTTCGGTCCTAGATATATTTCTAGTGGGCCATCGAACATTCTTCTGAACAAGGTTCCGTCCTCAGACAAGCTGAATCGGGCTGCCTTTGTGCGCAGGGCCCTCGATTCTTTTGGATCTTAGGGAAGTTTCCCGGTCTTCAAATACTCTACGTATTTATTTCTCTAATCCCAGGTTAAGCTTGTGGAGTTTATCTCGGCGTGACCTTCTTCTACTACTGACCTCATCGGTTGTACAACTGCCCCTGAGTTGAGCTCGTCGTCCTCGACCGACGACCTTAAGTTTGCAAGGGCATCGGCCTTACTATTTTGATCCCGAGGTATGTGCTGCAAAGTCCTTTCCTTGAATCGATGTAACGTTGTCGGTAGCTTATCTAGGTACCTTTGCATTCGTTCTTCTCTAACTTCGAACGTTCCGTTAACTTATTCACCACAAGGAGGGAGTCACACTTAGATTCGATCACCTCCGGCCCCAACCTTTTGGCCAGTTCGAGGCCTACAATAATGGCCTCATATTCGGCCTCATTGTTAGTCAATTTCACAGTTCTAATGGATTGTCTAACTATATTTCATGTGGGTGGCTTCAGTACGATGCCAAGTCCGGACTCCTTTGCGTTTGATGCACCGTCCGTAAAGAGGGTCCAGATTCCCGAAGACGTCCCCGAGTTTACCAACAACTCTCTTTAGACCTTGAGTATTAGGGCCAGCGTGAAGTCAGCCATGAAATCTGCCAAAATTTGAGACTTAATGGCTGTCCGCTGTTAATATTCAATATCGTACCCACTGATTTCTATGACTAATTTGGCCAATCGTCCCGAGATTTCGGGTTTATGCATTATATTTCTCAATGGGTAAGTTGTCACAACACATATAGAGTGGCACTGAAAGTACAATTTCAGTTTCCTAAAGGCGCTTAGCAAAGCGAGCACCATTTTTCTAGGTGGGGATATCTAGTTTCGTCCTCACTCAAGTTCCGGATAACATAATAAAGCGGAAATTACGTACCTTGTTCATCCCAAACTAGGACTCTACTTACCTCTATCTCCGATGCTGCCAGATACAAGTATAGTTGTTCGTCTGCCCTCGGTGTGTGAAGCAGTGGTGGGCTCGATAAATATCGCTTAAGTTCTTCCAAGGCCCGTTGGCATTCCGGGGTCCATGTGAAGTTGTTTTTCTTCTTCAGCAACGAGAAAAATCAATGACTCTTATCGGAAGACCTCTAGATGAATCGCCCCAGGGCGGCTATGCGCCCGGTTAGACTTTACACGGCTTTCACGTTGTCCACTACCGTGATATCCTCGATAGATTTGATCTTGTCGGGGTTGATCTCGATTAGATACCATGAACCCAAGAAATTTACCTGATCCGACTCTGAACGTGCATTTTTCCAGATTCAGCTTCATGTTGTACTTCTTCAATAGGTTTCCTGCAAATGCTTTAAATGGTCCTCTGCTCGCAGGGACTTAACTAATATATCGTCAATGTAAAATTCCATAGTTTTCCCTATTTATTCTTCGAACATCCGGTTTACTAGGCGTTGGTACGTGGGACCAACATTTTTTAATCCAAATGGCATTATGTTATAGCAGTATGTGGCATACTTCGTGATGAAAGAGGTCTTTTCTTGATCATTCGGTTTTATTCGTATTTGATTGTACCCGGAGTAGGCATCGAGAAAACTAAGGATCTCGTGGTCGGCCGTGGTATCGATCATGCGATCGATATTAGGCAAAGGAAAAGGGTCCTTGGGGCATGCCTTATTTAAATACTTGTAATCCACGTACATTCTAAGTTTGTCCCCTTTTTAAGGACTACTACTACGTTTGCTAGCCATTCCAGGTATTTGACTTCCGAGATGGACCCTATTTTAAGGAGTTTAGTTACCTCGTTATTGATGAAAGCATGTTTGATCTCGGACCGAGGTTTCCTTTTCTGCCTGACTAGATGGAATTTCAGATCCAAGCTCAATTTATGAGTGGTGATCTCCGGTGGGATCCCTGTCATGTCGAGATGGGACCAAGAAAAATAATCCATGTTAACTATAAGAAATTGAATGAGTTTTTTCCTGAGCTCGGGAGTTAACCTGTGCCCAGGTATACCTTTTGATCGGGCAGATGTTCGATCAGTATAACTTGCTCTAGTTCTTCGACCATTGATTTGGTAGCGTCAGAATCATCAGAGACTATGAAGGATCAAGGAACCCTGTAATCATCGTCTTCGTCAGTCCCCTGCTTGTCCAGTTGGGTCGAGGCCGACATCGGTGATTGCTATTTGGCTTCTTGTTTTTCTTTCGAATATGGCTCCTTTATCGATGGGAGTGTTGATATTGGAATTACTTCATCGACGGAAAACATTTCCTTCACGGCGGGTTGCTCTCTGTAGATCGTTTTAATCCCGTATGGTGTTGGGAATTTTAACACCTAGTGAAGGGTCGAGGGCACATCCCTCATGTTGTGGATCCACGGTCTCCCGAACAGGGCGTTATATCTCATGTCCCATTCGATCACATAAAACTTGGTCTCCTGGATGGTTCCGGCTGTGTTTGCCGGTAACGTTATTTCTCCCTTAGTAGTTTCACAAGCCATGTCGAATCCTTTTAGCACTCAGGCCGCGAGCACGATTTGGTCCTGTAGGCCGAGTTGTTCTACAATCCTCGATCGAATGATGTTGGCCGAACTACCTGGATAAATTATAACACGTTTAAATCAATTTTTATTCATGAGTACATATATTACCAGTGCATCATTATGGAGCTGCATGATTCCTTTTGTATCCTCGTCGTTGAAAGATAAAGTTCCTTTTGGTATGTAATCTCGACTCCGTTTCTCCCTCGTGATTGATACTTTGGTACGCTTTAACATTGGACCTTGGGAAACATCGACCCTCTGATGATCATATGAATGACGTGTTGAGGTTCTTGTTCCTCGTTTTGCTTATTGGAATCCCTGTTTCTGAAATGATTCTTGACTCGGTCGCTCAGAAACTCCGAAGGTGCCCGTTGTTGAATAACCGAGCTACCTCTTCTCTCAATTGTCGACAATCTTCCGTTCTGTGGCCATGGGTTCCATGATATATTTGGTTGGGATTTCTTTGTGCTGGATCATTTTGTAAAGTTCGAGGCCATTTGGTATCTTTGATGCATCCGATAACCGATACGATGGCGGTTGCATCAACATTAAAGTTGTATTCTGATAATCATGGTGCTTCTTTAGGCCCGTTAGGCCTATCAAAGCCATTCTTTCTCATGATCTCTTGAGAGCTCTAGCCTAGGTTATTTCTCCTTTTATTTCATATAGGATTTCTCCCTGATCTGCTGCTCCTACGATCTCTATTATATGGCTAGTATCAATCTCTGTTCAATCTCGATTCTCGGTCAATGTTCCTCTTGATTCTATCGATGGGTCTGATAGGATAAACGGACCCGGAAAGAGCCCCAAGTTGATAGTATTCGACCCTAATCTTTGATTGATACCGATTATGCACATCGACCCAAGTATCAACCGAGTAGTCTACCAAAGTCTATTTCAACTGCTGGAAGCCACCGAGCTTCGAACATTGAGTCCTTGGGTGAAAGCTTGAACAACCCAATCATCGGCGACCGGTGGCAGGTCCATCCGTTCCATATGGAATCGAGACACGAATTCTCTAAGAATTTCATTGTCCTTCTGCCTTACCTTGAAAATGTCCGACTTCCTGGTTTCAACCTTGATGGCCCCGGTGTGTGCCTTTACGAAAGAATCTGCAAGTATAGTAAATGAGTCAATAGAATTAGATGGTAAATTGTGGTACCATATCATATCTCCCTTTGATAGGGTCTCTCTGAATTTCTTTAGCAATACATATTCGATCTCGTCATCCTCAAGATTATTCCCTTTGATAGCACATGTGTAAGAGGTGACATGCTCGTTTCTGTCGGTCGTTCCATTATATTTAGGAATCTTGGGCATACGGGACTTATTGGGAATCGTCTTGGGAACCGCGCTTGGGGAAAAGGTATTTGCACAAATTTTTGGTATCCAGACCCTTCAATATTGGCGGTGCCCCAGGGATTTGATTGACCCTGGAGTTGTAAGTTTTTACCTTCTTGTCGTTTGCCTCGATCTTCTTTTCCTTCGACTTAATGTTTTTTGTCAGTTCTTCGAGCATCTTCATGATTGCAAGATTGGTCCCCGATTCTTTCTCATTTGATTTCCTTGAAGCCGATTCGACCCTATGGACAACTTCCCGGGACGGCTCGGGGCTCGACCCCTTCTTGGTGGGTGATTCTGGTTTTGGAGTTGGGCTATCGCTGCCTATTGAACCTACAACATTTTGAAGATCACCCGCTGGCTGATCCCACCCTCTTCGCCACCATGTGTGCTTTGAGCGGCTGATTGAACATCCCCACGGATGCTTCTTTAGGGATCGACAACCAAATTTGCATTGATGGCTACATGTGAGCTGACTTCGATTGGACCCACAGTCAGAACTCCATCGAGGCCAACCAGAGTTACGTAGTTCCTTGGCGCTATGTTATCATTTTCGTCGTGATGACTGAAATCATTGTCGACGTATAGGGGTGCTGACTGAGAGGTCGACATTTTGGTCTTGGAATTAAAGATACTCCAAAGAACAAGTGTAAAATAGTGTGTGTTATGAACGTTTGTACCAGGTAATCATTATTATCCTTAGCCCCACGGTGGGCGCCAAACTGTTTATCCTCAAAATCGGATAACAATTGAACTTATATCCGATTTTAATGATACGTGATATAACTTGATACAAATTAGGAAAATAAATTAATATTGAAATTGATGATAAGAGAATAAATGCAAACCACACAAATTAAACAGCCTTGACCTTCGAGTTCGATCACTCTCGAACCAAGAAATGTCTTAACTGATGTAAGAACAGAATAACAAGATGATAAGGACTACAAATAACAGTATATTGCTTTGGTGCTGCGTATTACAATGTGTGTTACAAATGATCAGAACCTCATTTATATAGTAAGGGTGTCCTACTCTTGATGCAATTCTATACAAGGTAAAAAATCCCATGATGTGCTAATTAATCGGCCGCTCCTTGATATGTGCCGAGATTTCCGCCGTGATTTCCAACCGATCGCGGATATTTTGGCCTTCTGTTATTCAGCTCGGCAAATTTCCCTTGATCTTGTTTGGTCTCGATTTTGTTGGGTCCCAAGGTCACGAGCTCAACGATTTTCGCCCTTTGGTTCGATATAACCCGAGAACGAGCTTTAACTTGTCACGTTTCAGTCTCGATTGGTCACACAATAGACGAACCCGATTTCGACCGTATACAAGTGTACTATATCTCATTTTATAAGACGAGGTTTCTTCACATCATATAGGCTAAGTCTAGAGGAATTTGAGTCAATATTCATCACCCTCACATTTTCAGACAAAAAGGAAAAAAATAAGATGCAGACGAACTTCAATTAGTAGCTAAATAAGTTAAAGGTTACTCCTTTTTATTCCAAAAAGCATAACCATGTTATTACTATTTGATAAATCAAATAACTTTTTCTTCAACTATGATATTTTTATATTTTTAATATAAAAACTTTTAATTTATTTTAATTTTATGTTAATCTATTAATATGTAAATGCATTTTAAAGAATATTTCAATTTTTAATATCCTTTTTTCCAACTTACCCTTTTTTATTCACCATCGCTTAACGTCAATTTTCTTTCTTTTTTGGACTTCAACTAACTATTTTCCAAATGTCTTTTAAGAAATTGAAATTAAAACATAAGAAACAAGATTCATGGGACCCGCATAGGAATATATTTCCACTATCCAATGGCCTCGGGCTTATAAAACACCACTGCTTTTGTTTCTCTTTTGCTGCGCCTTCTTCTTCTCATCGGCTTCTTCATCAGATTCTTATGACCTTTTTTCACCTTTGTTTTCTACTTTTCGCTTTCTGAAACTGTAACTTCCCGCAGTTAAAGGATCCAATTCCCACTTTTATCTCTGAAAATCTCACACGTCACCAACTTCTAACTGCCATCAAATCTTGCAAATCCCCTCAGTCTCCAATTTTCTCCATCATTTTTTCCTCTTAATCAAACATGCACGCACTTCCATCCCCATATTCTTTTTTAACAATTTCATCGCCAAATCCTCAATTATGTAGTAAAAATCCAGTCTTTTTCACACCCACCAAGCCAAATCCTCAATTATGTATCATAAATCCAATCTCTTTCACTTGTGTGAAGTATTCAGCAAAAGGGTGTTACTCAAATTCAAGATCAACAACTAAAAGACCGAGCATTTCCTCAGTTTCTTGCTTGATTATGGACAAAGAAGCACCAGTAGAAGAGGGGTTAAGTGTTGTTGAAAAAATACAGATTTTAGGTTTGGAATTTAGGTCCTTATCAGAACCAATTGATAGAGTGAAAAGATTATTACACTATGCAAGTATTCTCCCTCCATTAAGCGAGTCAGTTAAGGTTCAAGAAAACAGAGTCATGGGTTGTACAACTCAGGTTTGGTTAGAGGTTAGGATGGATAAAAGGGGTTCAATGAGGTTTAGAGTAGATAGTGATTCAGAGATCACAAAAGGGTTTTGTTCTTGCTTGTTATGGTTGCTTGATGGTGCAGAACCAGAGGAGATTTTAGGTGTTACAGCAGAGGATTTGGCTGATATGAATGTGGGGTTACCTAAAAAGGGTCGTTCAAGGGTGAATACTTGGCATAATGTGTTGTTCAGTATGCAGAGTAGGACTCAACATTGTGTTCAGGAGAGGAATAGAGCATCTTTGTCTTTGGAACATCTTCATTCTTTAATTATTAGGCCTCATGGAAGTTACCTGGAATCTGAGGTTGGTTTTTAAGTAGCAATTGTTTATTATTATTATTATTATTATTTTTTTTTTTGTATTTTTTCACAATGATTCAGGGAAGATCCAAAGGGATCTTTGGATTCTGCTTTTAAAGAAATCTTTAATGATGGATGGCATGCGATCATACTTTGTTTTCTTGTTGTTGTTAGAATTGTATTGTACTAAAGTTTCTTTCTTATTCAAGATGCTATATGTGCTAAAATAATAGTATAGCGCGGTAAGACCACCAACCACAACTTTCCAGGAAATTGTGAAAAATAAAAAAATTTAAAAGAATGTTTTTAGTGGTTTTGTATACTGGACCTATATGTAAAGTTCCCAGTTAGAATGATTTCAAATTAGTATTCCAGACTCATCATAGAAAAATGTGTTTTGGCTTAAAATGTTGCAGGGTTTTGCCTTTAAGTAATAACTTTCTGCTACCACCAAAGGATGTGGTGCAGTGTATGAGACTGCTCTTCCCTTAATCAGAGGTCTCGAGTTCGAGCCCTGGGTATGGAAAAATTCTTGGTAGGGAGCGCTTCCTCCCGAATGGGACCCTACGCGGCGTGAATCCGGATATAGTCGGGCTCCAATGCGGGCACGGACACCGGGTGAGAAACCAAAAAAAAAAAAAAGAAAGTAATAACTTTCTGCTGCATATTTCTTTCTTTTTAGTAGTTGAAAAAAGACAACAGATCAGAAAAGAAATGTGTTTTTCAACTTTCAAGTTAAGCATATCTCATTTGTCTGATATTTCTAAGTCTTAATTAGTTGACAAATTAAATTAGGTGTGAAAGCATATGTGATCTCTAACAGAACCCTTTGCTCATGAATGAAATTTTATGCTCGTCTCTGAAAGAATTTTTATCTTTAACTAATTGCGCACTATCTTGTTGCTTGCAGCCTAAATGCAGTCTTGAAGTCAAATAATTGTTTTGTACCATCTTCTTCTGTTACTGATAAGGCTTTTGTTGTTCCTTCCCCTTGCTATTCACAGGTAGAAATCTTTCTCATATCTTTCCTTTTTAGTATGCTGCAACTGATCCTTACAACTTACATGTTATTTTAGGACACGTTTGGCCATAAATTTTGCCAAAATAAACATGGATTTTATTTGGCAAACACATGTTTGGCCATAAATTTTGCCTATATGTTGGCAAAATCTCAAATCCCAAGTCCTAAAACCAACTCAATAGCTTATTTTGGGCCAAATCCCTCATAATACACATGTTTTTTCAAAATAAATTTGGGAAATATGTTCTAAAAATGTATGTCCAAACACATTTTCATCTTCAAGCCAAACTTCATCCAAAGCAGATTTTTCAAAACAAATTTGTGGATCTATGGCCAAACGCTAGCCTATTCTTTTACTCTAAATGTGCAGTTTGGTGTATGTCTGCAGATGTTGCATAATTGTATTCTCGAGGGGAAATAAAGCTTAATGATTACAGAGATGGATATACAAGAAACTACTACTAAAATAGTCAAGTGGATATTTAGAGGACTGTTGACAAAAACTTGTTCTTTTGCTCACAATTGTAATAAATTTCAGGGTGGCTATAGCATAATATTTGCAATCTTTCAATGTATTTGATTGAAGATGAGCAATGAACTTTTCCCTGTTGTATAAGTTATTGATGGTGCTGTAATCATCTTTGTTGTATTAGGAACTTACAAGTGAACTTTTCTTATGTTCTAAAATGTTAGACAAATAGTTCATCCAAGCTGTTGGAAGATAAAACTTCATATCAATACCCATTCCCTAACCCAGCCCATTCTCCGAAGCAGACAAGGGCAACCGCTTAGGTCTATTATAGGGTTTTTTCATTCCAAAGGACATCGAACCTGAGACCATTATTAGGTCCGTTTAAAGCAAATAAATTCTATACATTCCATGATAGCAAAATTAGGTGGATACACCTACTGAAAATGTTGTGTTTCTTTCTCATTTCCGTACTAATTCTTTTTAACAAACCAAACAAGGGTGAATTCCTTCCCATTACCAAATAAAATGAAAATCCAGAACAGTCTTTCAAAACTCAATGTATTTGTTTCACCAGTAGTGTACTGGAGGGGATCCTTTCCCATATATATTGTATAAGGTTAAAATTAGCTCATCCGTTTTTATTATTTGACCGAGATCAAGGAGTTGCATCGAAGGTCGGCCCCGCAGTTGATCAGACCAAAGCACGGGGACAAGATATCGAGTTTGAGATTCGAGATACCTGTGGAGATCGAAGCCAGTAGCGATCAAGACCAAATGAGACAGACATCGAGAAAGATTGAAGATAACATAATAACAGAGAAGCGAGATATCCGTGACTGGTCGAAGATCATGATGAAAATCTCGGAACGGATCAAATTAGGAATGTTTAATTAACTAATCATGTGATTTCCTTCTGTAATTAGAGTTGTACCGTAAGTAGAATTCCTCTACTATATAAAGGGGAATTCTAATCATTTGTAACACACATTGTTTACACATATCAAAGCAATATAACACTTTCTCTCCCGCTTATTACATTCTTATTCATCAGTTTACTTCTGCTTTATTCATAACAGTTCTAATACCGACCAGTTCGAGGACACTCTAGCACGAGGGCTGAATTACGTTTCAACACTGATTTGCGCTATCTTATTATTAATTTCTGTTATTAATCTTATATTTATCAGTTGGTATTAGGCGAAATAACGTGTCCTTAAAACCACATTATAAGTTTAATTATTATCTAATTTTAAGGGTAAATAGTTTGGCGCCCACCGTGAGGCTAAGGATAATAGTGATTGCTTAATGCTGATTCCGATCACACACACCACTTTATGCTTGTTCTTGTAAGCGTTATTGTTTTCACGATAAACATATCGAACTCACAAACAACATCCACACATGGTGACAACAACCTCGGATTCCACGGGGAAAACGACAATATAGCCTCCCCAGGGATCGAGGTGCCTCAGGCTGATCTCGAGGGAGTACCAATTGCAAATCCCATCGATGTCAGTTCACATATTGCCCTAAATGCAAATCTAGGCGCTGATCCTAAAGGTAGCGTACGCAGGGAAGGTCGATCAGGTGGTCGAGGTACGCAGGGTGGAGAAGACGGTAGAGTCAGCCTCCAATTGATATTTGAAATGCTACAGGATCAGCAAGCCGCTATAGCACAACTACAAAATCAGCACCGAGCACCAAATGGGGTCGAACCCTCACCAGAAGCTGTTCGTAGGGTCGAACCTGTACCGGAGAGATCAAACGCTAATGAATCGGGGACTGGCCATTATCAAAAATGCTCAAGGAGCTTACTAAGCGGATTGAATCAGGTGAAAAGAAAATCGAGGCGAATGATAAAACAGTAGAAACATACAAATCCCCGGTTGACCAAATATCGGGGGCACCACCGATCCTAAAAGGTTTGGATTGAAAGAAGTTCGTTCAGAAGCCTTTTCCTCCAAGTGCGGCTCCGAAGCCCATCCCGAAGAAATTCTGCATGCTAAAAATTCCCAAATACAATGGGAACACAGACCCTAATGAGCATGTTACTTCTTATACATGCGCGATAAAGGGCAATGACTTAGACGATGATGAGATTGTATCCGTTCTACTAAAGAACTTTGGAGAAACTCTATCGAAAGGAGAGATAATCTAGTATCACAATCTGCCACCCAATTCCATCGATTCCTTCGCCATGCTTGCAGATTCCTTCGTGAAGGCACACGCCAGAGCAATAAAGGTTGCGACTAGGAAGTCAGACCTCTTTAAAGTGAAACAGAAAGACAACGAAATATTAAGGGAATTCGTATCTCGGTTCCAGATGGAACGCATGGACTTACCCTCGGTCACAGATGATTGGGCTGTTTAAGCCTTTACTCAAGGTTTGAACGAACGAAGTTCTATAGTATCATGACAACTGAAGCAGAATTTAATTGAATATCCAGCGGTGACCTGGGCCGATGTGCATAATCGGTACCAGTCAAAGATCAGGGTCGAGGATGATCAATTGGGGACCCCTTCCGGTTCCATATACCCAAATAGGCTCGTCGGCAGAATCCAAAGGGACATCGACAGAGAACCCCGATCAAACAGAGATCGGTATCAACCATACAACGTAGATCATAGAAACAGTAGACCAAGACGTAATCCCGTTCGAAATGATCGAAGAAATGATCGAGGACAGAGCTCTCGAGGGATCATGAGAAAAAGTGGCTTCGATAAACATGTCGATCCCATAGAAGCACCATGATTATCAGAATACAACTTCAACATCGACGCATTAGGTATCGTATCAGCCATTGGGAGAATCAAGGATACTAGATGGCCCAGACCTCTACAGATCGATCCAGCCCAAAGAAACCCTAACCAAATATGAAAATACCATGGTATCCATGGTCATAGGACCGAAGACTGCAGAGATCTAAGGGAGGAGGTAGCCCGTCTATTCAACGAGGGTCACCTTCGAGAATTCTTGAGTGACCGAGCTAAAAATCACTTTAGAGACAGGGATGCAAAAAGGAAAAACAAACAGGAAGAACCACAACACGTGATTCACATGATCGTTGGTGGGGTTGACATACCACATGGACGTGTATTCAAACGCACCAAGGTGTCGATCTTGTCACACCCCAAAATCGAGGTACGAGACTGGCACATAACCGAATGATTCCGTTCAAGCAGACCTGGATTGACTTTCCTATCCAACGCGTTACCCCATGTTTACAATATACCTTATTCCACGTGAATTAGCAATTTAGAGTTTAAGCATGAATCCACTACTTGAGTTCATTTTATCCTTTATCATTTCCACATTTGATAATCACAAAACATACAATAATTGCGGTTCGGACCACGATTACTAGTAAACACATTTACTGCCCAAAATACATATATGTACAACCCACATCATGTCTACGGAGCCTCTAAGAGTACTAAGGGTTTACACAATACTTGCCGGCAACAAGGCCCCGGCTATATCTTAAAAGACATAACATATACAAAAGAGATGATATAGACTATACACGGCCCCGAGAGGAAGTGGGGCTCACCGGATCTTCTGAAGGTATGAAGGGGAAACACCACTATTGGCGGTCTGAGCTACCTGCTGTGGAACCACCAACATCCATATAAAAGATGTAGCGCCCCCGACAAAAGGGACGTTAGTACCATTGGATAGTACTAGCATGTACGAACAAAATTTATTCTAAGTAGAATCACACAATACACAATACACAATTGGGAGACAGTTAGGGTAACTGTTGGTTGATTTCCCAATGCACACGCAAGTGTACGTGGTCGACAAGTAATATAGGATTTTAAGTCCAGATATCGTACCCACAGGGACTTGTGATTAACTATCAACTAAACTAAACTCAAACAAATATTTTACTAAAATTAATCTAAAATAGTAAATTAAGAGATTAAAGAGACAACTAACTTAAAGACGAATTCAATGTAATTTGATATTCTAGAGTTATGGGTTGGCAAACAATCACGTTGAGTTTTCGACCTAAATCTTCAAATCAGGTTTATTGATTGACGAGGTTAATATTGCTCGTAGCCTTCTCCCGAAGTACAACTCGCCTATTCAAGCTAACCTAACGCCTATATTCCTATGGAATCAGGATTAACAAGAACGCATTAATAATTCCCGTATAATAACCAAGCAAGGCGATTAGGTATATTCCTATCCTAACCGCAAATCCGCTCCCCTGAAGGGTTAAGATCTTGCTCTACCCAATCTTATATGCAATCTAGAATTCCCTCTCCCGAGTTCAACCCTAGATTCGTAGATAGTATTCAATTGGTGATCAAGCAATTAAATAATTAAGCGCAAGATTGAATAAACAAACCAATTAAGATAAAACAATAAGAATAATTCAAGCTTCAACTACAACGTTCATGTATCACCCAAGACTCTAGAACTAATAAGCTATAAAACTAAAAGAAGAGAAGAGAATAAAAACTAAGTAGAATCCTCCTTCAACGTGGTGTGTTCCTTCGTCCAAAGTTCCCAAATTAATTTCCCCTCAATGTGATGTTTTTAGGTCTATTTATATGTGTAGGATGAACCCTAAACATGTCAAAGACTTCTATTCCAACTTGGAAACACTTAAAACCCGTCAAAACTCAATTTCTGGCCGACTGGGGGACCCTGGCGTCTAGGCTCTAAGGCCTGGGTAACGCCAGGCTGGGTCAGGCTGTTTGGCTCCAATGCCCGGCTATCGCCCGGGTGTCCCCTTTCACGTTGTTTTCGACGTATTTGCATCCGTTTGNATAAAATGCAAGGTATATAATGCTTAAAATCATGAATTCTAGCCACGCATCAACACCCCACACTTAGACTCTTGCTCGTCCTCGAGCAATATCCTTCACACGTACATAATTCATTAGCAAGGAGTATTCTACATTTCAATCACACACATTACCCCATAACTCTGATCAATACCGATAATCAAGCATGAGCATACAAAAATTCACATTCTTTCCCTTTTTTTAAACATGCCCAAGTATAACGATTTAATGAATCATACCAACAACCTAATCGCAACCACCAAACCTCAAGAATCGACTTGCAACGACTAAGCCCTCTCAATTCACGCACCTACCCAACAAGAAAGTTTACAAC
>ML435306.1:56543-120049 GCA_005239525.1 Nicotiana knightiana | reverse complement strand
GTTATTGATTCTGTTAATCTTGCTTCTGATTTGGTAGAAATGTGCAATTGTTTCTCCTCTAAAGCTCAACAGCCATGGAAGATAAACCCACAAGAAAATAGTCATAAAAAATATTTTGGCTAAATATCCAAACTTTTCACCGGCCGGAGTAAGCAAAACTCCATTTCCGACAAGTAAAAAACATAAAGGAAGAGGGTTTTACTGTAAAATCCATGACATTGGAGAAAAGCAGAGGTGGAGAGGTAAAAGTCCATGGCGAATAGAAATCAAAATCTTGCTCAAGTCGTCTAGCTGGCCAGTTTGCCGTAAGAGGGGTTGGGGACGAAGGTATTAGTGTATATGTTTTTTTTACTTTTCTTTTTGTATTTTGTGTGAAATAATAAAAGGTAGAAAAGGATAAAAAGAAAAAAAATTATTTAGACCATTGGATCAATTAATTTAAATCTACAGCATTCAAATAATCCTGCAGATTCTCATTTCTCACCTCTTCACACGCTCCTTTGCATGAAACTTACTTGGTCAAAAGAGGTGTGTACTAGGTACACTTTAGAAAGGTTACGTGTGTAATATTATTATCGTCCACAAAAAGTATGTAAGGGGGATTTGGACCAAAGGTTAGGTGACAACTTATGTACTTTGCCATTGGTAAAAGCAAGTTAGGTTTTGTGAATGGAAGATGCACAAAAGATAAATTTGATAGATCCTTACATGAGTTATGGGAAAAATACAATGTTATATTGTTGTCTTGGATCATGAATGTTGTAAGTAAAGAGCTGCTTACTAGAATTGTATACAAGTCTAGTGCACATAAGGTGTGGACAGACCTAAAGGATAAGTATGATAAAGTTGATGGATATGATTTTTTATCTGCTGTAACGATCCGGCTGTTCGTTTCGAGAGTTTAGCCCGTTTCCCCCATTTCTGATTTATTGCTTGTGTGGTTCATCTCTTTTGTGTGGTGTTAGATTGGTTGACTCGGGTTCAGAGTGGTCGTGGTGAGAATTAAGGCACTTAGCCTCTTAAATGAGTTCAATAGTTGGAAAAGTCAACCGAGAGTTGACTTATAGGTAAACGACCTCGGAATGTGGATTTTATGGCTCGGATAGCTTCGTTAGGTGATTTGGGACTTAGGAGTGTGTTCGGAATATTTTTTTGAGGACCTGTGTAGAATTAGACTTGAATTGGCGAAAATTGGTTTTTGGTTCTGGTCGGCAGTGGAAATTAGGCTATCGGGGTCAGAATGGAATTTTGACAGTTGGAACAGGTTCGTAATGTCATTTTGGATATGTCTGCAAAATTTTAGGTCAATCAGAGTTGTTTTGGATAGTTTGGGTATCGTTGGTGGATTTTAGAAATTTTAAAGTTCTTAGGTTTGAATTCGATGTGATTTTGGTGTTTTGATGTTGTTTTTGGTGTTTCGAAGACTCGACTAAGTTTGAATGATGTTATGGGATATGGTGGTAAGTTTGGTTGAGGTCCCGGGAGCCTCGGGTGCATTTCGAATGCTCAAACGGGCATTTTTAGACTTAGGAATAATGTTGGTTTCTGGTTTTTGTGCAGCAGAAAATCATTCTCTACGATCGTGTAGGAAGAACCGCGATCGCGTAGTGCAATTTGAGGGGAGTATGAATTTACTCTCTGCAATCGCATAAGTGTGTCCACGATCACAGAGGTTGGGCAGCTTAAGCAGTGCGATCGCGTGGGAGCTCATGCAATCGCGTAGTGTTAGAGAGGGGCGTGTGGGGACTGGTCATGTGTGTTTCGCGATCACGTAGGCAGATTTGTGATCGCTTACGTTGAGGTCATAAGGAGTTGCGATCGCGTGGCATATGATGCGATCGCAGAAGGTATATTTTTGGGGCAGCTGAGGATTAGTGCTTCGCGATCGCGATGTGGGTCCCGCGATCACGATGAATAAATACCTGGGAAGTATTTAAATAGACCCTCCGCGACCAATACCTATTTTAACACCATTTTTTAGCGGGAAAAGAGCTTGAAGGCGATTTTAAAGAGGGAAAATCAGCGTTCTTCATTTAGGTAAGTATTTTGGACCCTAAAAATCGATTATAGGTGATTAAGGAACATAATATTTGTGTTTAACTCATGAAAATTAGTAGAAAAGATGGTGTTAGGGCTTGAGATTTTGAGACCTTTAGGGATCGATTTGAGGGGTCAAACGAACTCCGATTTTAGCGTTCTTTATATGTACGGACTCGTGAGATGATGAAGAATATTTTGGTATAAAATTTGTCGAGTTCCGAGACGCGGGGTCAGGTTTTGGCTAATTTCGGGTTTTGAGCTAAATTTGGTACTTTTCAATTGGAATTAATTCCTTAAGCATAATTTGATGATAAAAATCTGAACTTGGTAGATTTGGAGAACTCAAAGGTCGAATTTAGAGGCAAAGGCACTGCGGAATAGTATTTTAATCAGTTTTGAGGTAAGTAACGTTTTCAAACTTGGTTCTGAGGGTTCGAAACCCCGAGCTAAATGATTTATGACTATAATCCAGGTGACACGCATGCTAAGTGACGAGCGTGCGGGCGTGCACCGAGGATTTGTGGCCTGGCTTATCCCATGGCACCACTTAGCGATTATTCCCTGATGATATATGTGCTTCTGTTAATGTGGTAATTGTGAACCTGTTAGAAATCATGTTAAGTATAAATGCTAGGTTTCACACCGAAAATGCTGAGACCCGAGTGGTCGTATATTACTGTCTCATTTTGTGATTATTTGATTTCATATACTCAGTCATGTTATAGCATATCACTTCATATCTCAGTCTCAGTATTGTCAATTATATGCATACTTATCATTTGTTTCGGGCTGATGGAGGCATATGTGATCCATGTGAGTGAGACTGAAGAGTAATGACTGAGTGAGGCCGAGAGCCTGTTATTGATACAGTTATGAGAACGGACTGCACACCGCAACGATATTTAAATCATGCCTTCGTTGGCTTGGTATGGCGCTTGGGCCACTACGGCCCCTCCGGAGTCTTTACACCCCCAGTGAGCGCATTGATGTTGAGGGATGGATTTTACCTGGGCATGGATCGTTTTCGAAGTGGATGTTATATGAGGGATAGATCGTCCCTGTACATGGATCTTGTCTGAGTGTTGTATTCCGGAGATGGACTTTCTCCGTGGGGCTGGAGTGGCCTTTTTTCGTAGTACGGACTGACTACGGTCACCGATGATTATGTACATTCTGGGGGTGGACCTTCCCTGGGCCTGAGGGCCATACACGCTACTGAGTGGACTGTTGTGTGAGGGTTGTGAGAACTATGTGCATATCCACATTGGTTTCATACATATATGTTATGATGGCATGTAGAGTATACTGGTATAATTAGCATATTTACTCATTCTGATAAACTGTTAGCATGTCTAATTTCTGTATATTGTTTATTGTAAAATTCTGAGGTTTTGTCTGTCACTACCTCTCAGCCCATAGTTTGGGTTGGTTACTTCTGAGTTGGTGTACTCATATTACCCCCTACACCTTGTGTGCAGATCCAGGTACATTGGGATCCGATAGTGGATATTGAGCAGCTGTCAGAATTTCCATTGGAGTTGTCGAGGTAGCAGCTGGCGATCGCGACCTCGTCTTCTCTTCCTTATTCCACCTATTGCACTTATTTTGAGACTATGTTGTCTATTTATACATTCTTTTTTTTATATAGCAGCTCATGACTGAGTGACACCGGATCCGGGGTTGGAGATTTTAATTTTTGTTTCAAATATTGTTTTTAAACTTCAGACTCTTAGTATTATCAATAAATTCGTCTAAAAATCGTATTTTTACTGAAAACTGAATTTAGCTTAGAAACAAAGGGGCGGCTTGCCTGGTTCCACGACAGGCACCATCACGACTCCGAAATTGGGTCGTGACATCTGCAAAAGGAAATAGCTACACTGTCCCAAGAGATTTCTTTAGTTTCAGCATACTTTGCTAAGCTGACAGATCTTTGGGAGGAGTATGATGCTCACATGCCCTGTCTAGGTTGTGACTTCCCAGAATCCAAAAGTTATGCGGAACACTTTGAGTACCAAAGACTACTACAGTTCCTAATGGGACTAAATAAGTCTTATAGTCAGCCTAGAAACTAAATTTTGATGATGAATCCAGTTCCAAGTGTTAACAACGCATACTATATGGTAATATCAGAGGAAAGTCAAAGGTCTTTGGGAAAATTCACACATGCTACTGATATATCTGATGGAGTTGCACTATTCAGTAACAAAGGAGGTGTGAACTCAGGGAATAACTACAGACCTAGAAGGAACAACTTGTGTTGTGATTTTTGGAATTACAAAGGCCACACCAGAGACAATTGCTATAAGATACATGGTTATCCCCTAGATTTCAAGATGAGAAGGACGACTACTAGGTATCAGCAAAGGCCTCAAATCTGACAGCACATGAGCTGCAGCAGACACAAGGGAAGCCATCAGCAAATGCAGTAACACAAGAGGAGCAACAAGCAATGAACCAACCCACAACAAACACAGTGCAAGGACAAGGCATAGAATTCACTCAGGAGCAGTATGATTAGATACTGAAGTTGATCAATAAAGATAATTCTGGTAATCACATGAAGGAGTTTGTAGGTACTGTCAATACTTTTGTTGTGAATGACACAGTAGAAAATAGTGATAAAGTAAAAGACACAAACTGAATAATGGATTTTGGTGCTACCAATCATATGGATCATAATAAGAAATTACTAAACAAAGTTAATAGTAATAACATCAATATATATACAAAGGTGTCCCTACCAAATGGAAAGTCTTTGGATATAGCCTTGCACAGGTGAATGCGGAACTGGTGAAGGAGAAACCATTAAAAATGTATTGTATATACCAGGTTTCAAATTTAATTTGTTATCAGTTTCAAAACTAACAAAAGACCTAAGGTGCTTTGTGTCCTTTTATCTTGATTTTTGGATAATTTAGGACTTTCACACTGGGAAAGTGAAGGGTATTGGTAAGGAGTTGGAAGGATTATACAATCTGCAATGGAAGAGAATTAAAACAAATGTTGCAGATGTGCAAATGACAGGTGGTCATAGTAAGGAAGAGGATCTGGAGATTTGGCATGACAGACTTGGGCAAGCTCCTGATAGAGTGGTGAAAAAGATACCAAATATGAGTTTTAAGACAAGCAATAGAATAAGGGAATGTACAATCTGTCCTCTAGCTAGACAAGACATATTGCCACTTCCTAAGAGTTCCTCCAGTACTGATAAACCTTTTTACTTGATACATGTTGATGTGTGGGGTCCTTATAGGATACGTACTCATAATGGCTTTAAATTCTTCCTTACTATAGTTGATGATTGTAGTAGAATGGTTTGGATTTACTTGCTTAGACTTAAAAGTGATGTGATTGTATGTCTGAGACAGTACCTTGTTCTAATAAAGACACAATTTTATGCATCAGTTAAGACTTTGAGAAGTGATAACGGCACTGAGTTTTTCAACTCTGAGTGCAAAAGTCTCTCTTGGTATAGTCCACCAGAGTTCATGCGTGCACACCCTACAACAAAATGGGGGTGATTGAAAGAAAGCACAGACACATCCTAGAAGTGGCTAGAGCAATAAGACTTCAAGGTTATCTACCCTTGAAGTTTTGGGGAGAATGTGTTCATGTTGCTGTTTATGTGATCAAGTGGCTTCCTCTATCAGTGTTGGGAGGAAAGTATTCATTTGAGATCTTATATGGAAGACAACCATCATTGTAAACACATGAGGATCATAGGTTGCCTATGTTTTGCCCTCAATATAGGAGGAGGTGACAAATTTATAGCCATATCCACTACAGCTGTCTTAATGGGATATTCCTCCACACAAAGGATACATGATCTATAATGTATTAACTAACCAATTTTTTATTAGCATGGATGTTAAGTTCATGGAGCATATATTTCCTTTCCAATTGTTGAAAGAAGGAAAGCTACAGTTTTTCCCAATGATGTGATATCACACACTGATCCTCCAAGAGTAGAGATGTAAACTAAGGAGCAAACACAAGCTGCAGAAACACTAGAAGCAGTGATTCCATCCCCTACAACATCACCATCTATAGACTCACAACACCATTCGGAGGGGGATTTGTTTCCTTAACAGGTACTATTACTTGATGCACGTGCCTATGATCAAGATCACTCAGTTTTTCCCTTAGTAGACTTTGGGACTACTAGAGGAGAAGAGCAGCCAAGAAAATCAACAAGAACGGTGAAGGAACTTATATGGATGCAAGATCATGTATGCAGAGTCACATCCACAAAGCATTCAAAAGACAGCTTGTAAATATCCTTTAGAAGAGTACCTCAGCCATCAAGCTTTCTCAGCTAGCTATCAAAGTTGCATGTCCAAATTCACTACCACCAAAGAACCTTTCAACTATGAAGAAGAAATGACATACCCCATATGGATAGAAGCAATTGATCAAGAGTTAAATGCTCTCAAAGAAAATGGCACTTGGTCATTAGTAGACCTGCCAAAAGGCAAGGTACCCATTGGATGCAAATGGGTTTAAATAAAGTACAAGGCAAATGGTAAAATAGAAAGATTCAAGGCAAGGCTAGTGGCAAAAGGGTATAACCAGATAGAGGGACTAGATAATCGAGAAACTTTTTCCCTAGTGGTTAAAATGGTGATAGTCAAAGTTTTTCTAGCATTGGTTGCAGCACATAAGCGGAGTCTGCATCAAATGGAAATTCACTGTCACGACCCGAAATTCCCACCGTCGTGACCGTGATGGCGCCTAACATCACACTTGCTAGGCAAGCCAACGTTAGAGGTTATTTAGCCAATTCTTTCCTTTTTTTGTGATTATCAGTAAACGAAAAAAATAAAGTGAAATAAACGTGAAGCTCTATAGATATCAATTTCATTTACATGTTACTTCTACCCAGAATCTGGAGTCACAATTCACGAACACACTAAGATTTTTTACAAACATTTGTCCAAAAGAAATTACAACTGTTTGGGGAAAATGTAAAACAGTAAGTATAGAAATGTAGAAGGGGACGCCAGGGCCTGCAAACGCCAGCAGGACTACATCTCTTAGCTGTATAATCTGCAGCCAACCTCTCGATCAGCCACTACCTGCTCCAAAATCTGCATAAGAAGTGCAGAGTGCAGTATCAGTACAATCGACCCCGTGTACTGGTAAGTTCCGAGCCTAACCTTGACGAAGGAGTGACGAGGTTATGGCGGGACACTCACAATATAAGCTGCGTACAGTGAATAATAAGACAAAAAAAAAAGCAGAATAATGTAAAAGCAGTAACTTGCAAGGAATAAATACATAATCCAATGTTTCTCATCAGTATTCAGCTATAACCAATCCTTAAGTGAAATGTAAAACTACCGGACAACTTACACAATAGAAAAAAGAACATAAATACATAAATTGTTGCGGCGCGCAACCCGATCCCACCGTATATATCACAATCCCCTCTTATTTCTTATCATAAATAAAAAAATATAGATAAAATGTTGCGGCGCACAACTCAATCCCACCATATCATAATAAACACAATCACGATTCACCCTTATATCACCACATTCCACCCTTATTACACCTGTTGCAGCGTGCAACCCGATCCCACCGTATATATCACAATCCCCTCTTATTTCTTATCATAAATAAAAAAATATAGATAAAATGTGGCGGCGCACAACTCAATCCCACCATATCATAATAAACACAATCACGATTCACCCTTATATCACCACATTCCACCCTTATTACACCTGTTGCAGCGTGCAACCCGATCCCACCGTATAATATCAATTTACCCTTATTCCTCCTCAATATTTCACCCTTATTCCACTTGTTGCGGCGTGCAACTCGATCCTACCATAGTTATATCGATTACACAGGAAGTATAGAAGTTTCTCAAAATTATCACAAGGCCCTTATCAACACTTAAACTTAATAACAAGGCAATTGGAAACCTTATACTTAATAAAACTCTACACAAATAATACTACTCAGCGAGACCAAACCAGAATATCACAAAAATACCGATAAGAACAACACAAGCAAGTAATGGGGAACAATGAACCTATGGGATAAATAATATCTTCAACAAGGGGAACACAATATCTAACAGGTAGCAATTAGGCATGGAATTTCAAGTAGACATGTAACAATTAAAGCAGGGATGAAATAATATAAAGAGAACGGAAACAAACAGGCAAAGCAGATAAATTGGCGGCGCATAAGTACTCGTCACCTCACATATACGCCACTCACATGATTTTTCATATAGCAATTAAGGCAAATATTCCTAATCCCACAAGTCAAGGTTAGACACAACACTTACCTCGATCCACAGGCCACTCACTGCTCAATTATCGTTTTTCCTCTAGTTTCCACCTCCAAACCACTCGTATCTAGCCATAATTAACTTAATAACATCAAATATTGAAAAAGAAATCAATTTCAATACATAAATTTAGGTTTCCAAACTTTTTCCCAAAAATTCAAAAATCGACTTCAGACCCGCTTGGTCAAAACTCGAGATTCGGACCAAAACCCATTCACCCATTTACCCCCGAGCCCGAATATGTAACTAGTTTCGGAATCCGACCCCAAATTGAGGTCTAAATCCCTAATTTGCAAAACCCCCCAATTCTTCAAAAATCCCTAATTTCTACCATGAAAGAACAAAGTTTAGGGCTAGAAATTTAATGGGTGATGATAGAAATAGAAGAAAATGAGTTAAAGAGTACAAACCTATGAACTAGTGTTGAGTTCCCACTTCAAAATCGCACCTAGGCCGAGCACTAGCAGAGTGTTTGTGAAAAAAATTGTTAAAATCGCGTTTTGATTCTGTTTTTAAGAGCTGGGGGACAGTGTTCATCGCGATCGCGTGAACACTGTCGCGATCGCGAAGAGCTGCTTACTATAGACTTATCTGATGACCCAAGGGGTCATTTTATAAATTTGGGCTCTATTCCATGCTTAATAGCCATAAATAGACTAATTTTAAATACCTCGATTTGCATGCACAGTCCGGGCGTGAAATCGGAAAGCTTTTATATGAAAATATGAGAAATAGTGATTTCTAGAATTTAAATTTGATAAAACTTGACTTTAGTCAATATTTTGATTAAACGTACCCGGGTCCGTGTTCCGACGATCCCGGGAGGTCCGCGGTAAAATATGAGACTCGGGCGTATGCCCGAAAATGAATTCCGAGGTCCCAAGCCTTACTAATCAATTTTTGAAAGAAATTATTTTGCTGAAATATTTATGAATTAAAGAAAAGAAATAATGTTTGAAATCATTGGTATCGGGCCCGTATTTTGGTTGTCCGGTACAGATTTGTTATGATATTAAAAGGTTAACTATGAAATTTGGTGAAAAACGGAGTTTGTTTGACGTGATTCGGACATCCGGTTGAAGAGTTATGAACTTTAAGAGTTCTTGTTGAAAATGATGAGTTTTGGGATTTAATTCATAGTTTTACATGTTATTTTCATGATTTGATCACACGAGCAAGTCCGTATAATATTTTTAGACTTGCGTGCATATTTATTTTAGAGCCCCGAGGGCTCGGGTGAGTTTCCGGTCGGCCACGGGGTGTTTTACACTTAAAGAGAATTGCTGGTTTTTCATTTTCTGGTGTCCAGATCTGTTGTTCTATGCGATCGCATAGGAAGGTCCGCGACCGCATAGTGTAAAGTCTGAGGTCCCCTTTTTTTCTTCTATGCGAACGCACCCTGGGATATGAGAACGCACAGAGTTAGATAGGCCTGGGGGATGGGGAGCCCAGTGTTCTATGCGAACGCACTGTGGCTCACGCGATCGCACTGCCCAGCTTTCCTTACCCTATGCGAATGCATCCTTTTGAGTGTGATCGCGTATGTCTTCAGCCTATCTAATATAATACTACTTCAAAAACGGGCAGACCTTCTTCTTCACCATATTTTCGAGGTTTACAACCCTAATAGCGATTTTCTTCAACAATTATCATCCCCAAGTCATAGGTAATCAATTCTGAACTTTGTTCTTTCAATTACTTACTGTTTTGCATCACTTTTAAAGCAAAAACTAAGAATTTTCATGGTAAAAATCGAGGGTTTGGGTAGAATTAGGGAATTTTGTAAAAATCAAATCTTTACATCGAATTAAGGTCGGATTTCAAAACTAATAGTATATTTGGGTTCGTGAGTGAATGGGTAAACGTAATTTGATCCGAATCCCAAGTTTAGACCAAGCGTGGCTGGGGTCGGATTTTTACTTTTTTTGAGAAAACTTAGGAAAAGTCATATTTTTCAATAAAATTAGTTCCTTTAGCATAAATTGATGATATTGAGTTAACTATGATTAGATTCGAGCAATTAGAGGTGAATTCAAAAGGAAAAGCCGTAATTGAGCAGTGAGTGGCCTACGAAATTGAGGTAAGTGTTTGGTCTAACTTTGACTTGAGGCAATAGGAATCCCCACTTATTTTCTAGGTGAAATGCATGTGTGTGGTGTATAGGTGAGGTGATGAGTATCTATGCACCACCAAATTGCCTGTTAAACATGGTCCCTTTCCCGTTCCCAACTTAATTGATTCTTGTCTTAATTGTTCTATGTTTTTTATTGTTTCTATGACTACTTGGCCTAGTTATTTTGTTGTTAATATTGTTGTGGGTATTTTGGAAAGAGTATTGGTTGTTTTAGCTGGTTCCCTTGTGGTACAAAACGATTGACCGATATATATATATATATATATATATATATATATATATATATATATATATATATATATATATATGCAGATTTATGTTCCTATTGGTTTCATGGTTGAGAGGATATTCATGAAGTTATGAGAAAAATACAATTTCTTATTTATAATTGTTGAGACAAAAATATTGTGAAAGGCTTGGCCTAAATTTTTGAAATTTATGAATAAATTTATATGCGATGTATGGTGGGAGCGGGTTGCACGCCGCAACAAGGAGTGATAAGGGTGGACGGGTGGGATCGGGTTGCACGCCGCAACAAGAGTAATAAGGGTGGTATACTTAGGGAGGAGCAATAAGGGTGGACAGGTGGGAGCGGGTTGCACGCCACAACAAGGAGCAATAAGGGAGGGCATTTATATTTTACTGAATTTCAAAGAAAATAAAGATTTGAAAGGCTTAAATGTTCATTTACTATTCTTCATATTTTCGGCACTATTTTTATTTAAAGTTTAAAGTTTGGAGACTTGGAAATTATGTGAGAATTGGTTATAGGTGAGGTCGGGAAAAAGGCGGCCGAGTTATTTTATTGTTGTTGCAGTACTTAATGATTTGCTTAGATTTCCTTCTTGCTTTATATATTATTGTCACAGGTTATATTTCTAAAGCCCCGTCGTAGCCTCGTCACTACTTCGTCGAGGTTAGGCTCAGCACTTACTCAGTACATGGGGTCGGTTGTACTGATACTACACTCTGCACTCTTTTGTGCAGATCCGGGTACCGACCAGCTGTAGAGATATTTAGAGCCGTTATTCAGTTACTCGGAGACACGAGGTATATACATCGGCGTCCGCAGATCCCGAGAGTCTTCTCCTATTTCTATAAAGCTGTTTTATTATATTCAGGACAATTGTACTATTTCTTTCAGCCCAGTATTTGTAGTATTCTTTAGTAGTTCGTGAATTGTGACACCAGACTCTGGGATAGTTCTAGGTTTATTTATATAATTAGTTCATGGTTCAGTTTAACTGATTGTTTATTATTTTATATTTGGAATTATTTATTGAAATCCATTAGATCAAGTTTAATTTAAAATTATTTTATCCTATTTAAATGGTTAGTTAAAGGAAATAGTTAAGCGAAATCTAACATTGGCTTGCCTAGAAAGTGTGGTGTTAGGCGCCATCACGATCCCTAAGGTTGGGAATTTGAGTCGTGACAAGTTGGTATCAGAGCACTAGGTTGCTTAGGTCTCACAATTTAAGAACAATCTTAGTAGAGTCTGAAGGATCGGTATGGAGACGTATGTACTTATCTTTCGGAAGCTATTGAGTTAGGATACAACTCCATTTTTATTTCTACTATATCGTGCGATTTTTTTATCCCATATACTAATTAGATTCTTTTATTCTCTCGCAGATGGCAATCACGTGCTTCATCTTCCGCTGACCAGCATTCTGGTCCTCCAGCAGCAGCAGCTCCTACTAGGGGCAGAGGCCGAGGCAGGGACAGGACTCAGCCCGTTGCTCAGACAGCCGCCCCAGCTGCGGAACCTCAGATTGAGATTGATGAGGGGGTTCCAGCTCAGACTGTTCCAGCGAGACCAACTCAGGTTCCCAAGGGGTTTATTGCTACACCGGTCCTTCATGATGTTGTGGTCCGTTTAGTGGCTTGATGGAGAGTGTGGCTCAGACGGGCACATTCCATGTTTCTGCAGCCGTATCTTAGGCTGGAGGCGGGGTCCAGACTCCTGCTACCCACACTCCAGTCCAGACTACTCCTCAGGTTCAGACCCCAATAGCCAATCTCGTTAGGGTAATTCAGCCAGTTGCAGTAATGCCACCCGTTAATGGGGAAGCTTTGTTTACCGATGCTTTATGGAGGTTGGACAGGTTCATTAAGTTATTTCATGTTCACTTCAGTGGTGCTACTTCAGAGGACCATTAGGAATATCCGGATAGTTTTCATGAGGCGTTGCGAAATATGGGTATTTTGGAGACAAATAGGGTCGATTTTGCTGCTTTTCATATGACTGGTTCCGCCAAGAAATGGTGGAGGGATTTTCTGGTGACTAGACCAGTTGGATCACCTGCTCTGACTTGGGATCAGTTATCTCATCTCTTTTTGGAGAAGTTCTTACCTGTTACTACTCGAGAGGATAAGCGTCGTCAGTTTGAGCGACTTCAGCAGGGCAGCGTAACAGTGACCCAGTATGAGACTCATTTCGTGGATTTGGCTAGACATGCCATTGTTTTATTTCCCATAGAGAGGGAGAGGGTCATATGGTTTATTGATGGCCATGCTCAGCCCATCAGGTTGCAGATGGCCAAGGAGACAGGGACTGAGATTTCTCTTCAGGATGCAGCTAATATAGCTAGGAGGGTTGAGTCAGTTCTTAGGATGGGAGGTCAGGGGTCAGACGAAAGACCTCGCCATTCCGGTAGATTCAGTGGTGCCTCGTCTGGGGGCGGAGATACTCAGGGTAGAGGCCATTCTTCCAGGCCATTTAATTCAGCACTTCAGACGTCCCATGGTGCTTCAGGAGGTCGTGGCTCTTACTTGCCTTATCCTGATCAGTCAGCCCCGATTAGAGAACCTCCTCTTTAGAGTTATTATCGTGGTCCGCCGGTTCGTCAGGGTCAGCCTCAATATCAGGATGGTTGTTATGAGTATGGTGAGTATGGGCACATTCGGAGATCTTGTCCGAAATTCTTGGCTAATGAGCCTCAGTACCAGAATTCTCATGTCATAGTTACGGCACCAGCTGCAACACCACCTGCCCAGCCAGCCAGGGGTAGGGGTCAGGTAGTCAGAGGTAGAGGTCAGAATGTTAGAGGTAGAGGTCAGCATGCTAGAGGTGGAGGCCAGCCCGCTAGAGGTGGTGGCCAGCCCGTTAGAGGTAGAGGACCACCTGTCAGGGGTCCTCTTGGTGACACAGTTCAGAGTGGTGGGGGCCAGCCCCGATTATATGCATTTCCAGCCAGGCCCGAGGTAGAGTCCTCTGACGTTGTTATTACAGGTATCATATTAGTTTGTGATAGAGCTGCTTGAGTGTTCCTGTTTATGTGTCTACACCGGTGGGGGATGCTATCGTGGTAGATTGAATATACCGTTCGTGTGTGGTAGTCATAGAAAGTCTTGAAACTAGTGTGGATCTTTTACTTCTAGACATTGTTGATTTTGATGTTATATTGGGCATGGATTGGTTGTCGCCCTATTATTCCATCTTAGATTGTCACGCCCAGACAGTTACTTTAGCATTGCCGGGGTTGCCTCGACTAGAATGGAAAGGGACTCCTGGTCATTCTCCCAGCCGGGTGATTTCATATGCCAAGGCTCGCCGCATGGTGGAGAAAGGGTGTTTGTCTTATTTGGACCATATTCATGATTCTGATTCTGAGGTTTCTTCTATAGAGTCAGTTCCTATCGTTCGTGAGTTTCCTGAGTTATTCCCTACATACCTGCCGGGTATGACCCGACAGGGATATTGATTTCTGTATTGATGTGGCTCCGGGCACTCAGCCCATTTCCTTTCCTCCATATCGGATGGCCCCACCAGAATTGAAAGAATTAAAAGGATAGTTGCAAGACTTGCTAGATAAGGGTTTCATAAGACCTAGTGTCTCACCTTGGGGTGCATCGGTTTTGTTTGTAAAGAAGAAAGATGGGTCGATGAGAATGTGTATAGATTACCGGCAGCTGAATAAAGTTACTATCAAGAATAAATATCCGTGTCCGAGAATTGATGACCTATTTGATCAGCTTCAGGGTACTAGAGTATTATCGAAAATTGACTTGAGGTCAGGCTATCATTAACTGAAGATTAGGGCATTCGATATTCCTAAGACAGTCTTTCGGACGAGGTATGGGCATTATGAATTTTTGGTTATGTCTTTTTGGGCTGACTAATGCTCCACCAGCCTTTATGGACTTAATGAATCAGGTTTTCAAGCCCCATCTAGACTCTTTCGTGATCGTGTTGATTGATGAGATTCTTATATACTCCCGCAGTCAGGAAAAGCATGAGCAGCATCTCCGTATAGCACTCCAGACTTTGAGAGATAATCAGTTGTATGCCATGTTTTCAAAATGTGAGTTCTGGTTAAATTCAGTAGCCTTTTGGGTCATATTGTATCAGCGGAGGGTATTCAGGTTGATCCTAAGAAGATAGAGGCAGTCAAGAACTGGCCTAGACCCACTACAGATACGGAGATTAGGAGTTTCTTGGGTTTGGCGGGTTACTACCGTCGTTTTGTGGAGGGGTTCTCATCCATAATAGCCCCAATGACTAAATTGACTCAGAAAGGTGCCCCATTTAAATGGTCAGTTGAGTGTGAGGCGAGCTTTCAGAAGCTTAAGAAAGCCTTGACTACAACTTTGGTGTTGGTATTACCATCAGATTCGGGTTCTTTCACGCTGTATTGTGATGCTTCTCGAGTTGGCCTTGGAGCAGTATTGATGCAGGATGGCAGGGTGATTGCGTATGCATCTCGTCAGTTGAAAGTCCATGAGAAGAATTACCTTGTTCATGACTTATAGTTGACATCCATTGTTCATGCTTTAAAAATTTGGAGGCATTATCTTTATGGCATGCCGTGTGAAATTTTTACTGACCACGCAGCCTCCAGTACTTATTCAAGCAGAAAGATCTAAATTTGAGGCAGCAGAGATGGTTAGAGTTGCTAAAAGATTATGATGTCACCATATTGTATCACCCAGGGAAGGCCAATGTGGTGGCTGATGCATTGAGTAGAAAGGCGGCGAGTATGGGCAGTCTTGCGTATATTCCAGTTGGTGAGAGACCGTTGGGTGCAGACATTCATACGTTGGCTAATCAATTCGTGAGGTTGGATATTTCGCCCAGCAGTGTTCTAGCTTGTACAGTCGCTCGGTCTTCTCTAATTGACCGTATCCGGGAGCCGCATGATGATGACCCACATTTGGCAGTCCTTAGGGACACACTTCGGCACGGTGATGCCAAGCAGGTTACAGTTGGAGATGATGGTGTTTTGAGGATGCAGGGTCATTTATGTGTGCCTAATGTTGATGGCCTTCGTGAGTTGATCCTTGAGGAGGCTCACAGTTCTAAGTATTCTATTCACCCAGGTGCAGCTAAAATGTACCAAGATTTGAGGTAGCATTATTGGTGGAGAAGGATGAAAAAGGACATTGTGGTGTATGTGGCTCGTTGCTTAAATTGTCAGCAGGTAAAGTATGAACATCAGAGACCTGGTGGATTGCTTCAGCAGATACAGATTCCTGAGTAGAAATGGGAGCGTATCACTATGGACTTTGTTGTTGGACTCCCACAGACTCAAAGGAAATTTGACGCAGTTTGGGTTATTGTGGATAGGCTGACTAAATCAACACATTTCATTCCTGTGGAAAGTATTTATACTTTAGAGTGGTTGGCTGAGTTATATATCCGGGAGATTGTTCGCCTTCATGGTGTGTCGGTGTCTATCATTTCTGATCGGGGTACGCAGTTTACTTCGCACTTTTGGAGAGCAGTTCAGCATGAGTTGGGCACCCGAGTAGACCTGAGTATAGCATTTCACCCTCAGACTGACGGGTAGTCCGAGCGTACCATTTAGATATTGGAAGATATGCTCCGTGCTTGTGTTATTGACTTTGGAGGTTCGTGGGATTAGTTCTTGTCGTTAATGGAGTTTGATTATAATAATAGTTATCAGTCGAGCATTCAGATGGCTCCTTATGAGGCGTTATATGGTAGACGGTGCAGATCGCCAGTTGGATGGTTTGAGTCGGGAGAGGCTCGGTTGTTGGGTACAGACTTAGTTCAAGAGGCCATATATAAGGTCAAGATTATTCAAGAGAGACTTCGTGCAGCCCATTCTAGGCAAAAGAGTTATGCCGATCGTAAGGTTCGTGATGTGGGATTCATGGTTGGAGAGAGAGTATTTCTTCGTGTGTCGCCCATGAAGGGTGTTATGAGATTTGGGAAGAAGGGTAAGTTGAGCCCTAGGTAAATCAAGTCGTTTGAGATTCTTGATAGAGTGGGGGAGGTAGCTTATAGACTTGCATTGCTTCCAGATTTATCCTCAGTTCATCCGGTATTCCATGTGTCAATGCTCCGAAAATATCATGGTGACCCGTCCCACGTGTTAGATTTCAACTCTGTCCAATTGGACAAAGACTTGACTTATGAGGAGGAGCCAGTAGCCATTTTGGACCGGCAGGTTCACCAATTGAGATATAAGATTTATCCTTCAGTTCGAGTGTAGTGGAGAGGCCAGACCGTTGAGGCAGCTACCTAGGAGTTCGAGTTGGACATGTAGAGTAGATATCCACACTTATTTTCCAATTCAGGTAACCTTCTATGTCCGTTCGAGGACGAACATGTGTTTTAGAGATGGAGATTGTGATAACCCAAGGGGTCATTTTATAAATTTGGGCTTCGTTCCATGCTTAATAGCCATAAATAGACTAATTTTAAAGACCTCGATTTGCGTGCACAATCCGGGCGTGAAATCGGAAAGCTTTTATGTGAAAATATGAGAAATAGTGATTTCTAGAATTTAAATTTGATAAAAGTTGACTTTGGTCAACATTTTGAGTAAACGGACCCGGATCCGTGTTCCGACGATCCCGGGAGGTCCGCAGTAAAATATGGGACTTGGGCGTATGCCCGAAAATGAATTCCGAGGTCCCAAGCCTTAGAAATCAATTTTTGAAAGAAATTATTTTGCTGAAATATTTATGAATTAAAGAAAAGAAATAATGTTTGAAATCATTGGTATCGGGCCCGTATTTTGGTTCTGGAGCCCGGTACATATTTGTATGATATTAAAAGGTTAACTGTGAAATTTAGTGAAAAACGGAGTTCGTTTGACGTGATTCGGACATCCGATTGAAGATTTATGAGCTTTAAGAGTTCTTGTTGAAAATGATGAGTTTTGAGGTTTAATTCATAGTTTTACATGTTATTTTCATGATTTGATCACACGAGTAAGTCCGTATGATGTTTTTAGACTTGCATGCATTTTTTTTTTAGAGTCCCGAGGGCTCGGGTGAGTTTCGGGTAGGCCACGGGGTGTTTTACACTCAAATAGAATTGCTGGTTTTTCATTTTCTGGTGTCCAGGTCTGTTGTTCTATGCGATCGCATAGGAAGGTCCGCGATCGCATAGTGTAAAGTCTGAGGTCCCCTTTTTTTGTTCTATGCGAGCGCACCCTGGGATATGCGAACGCACAGAGTTAGATAGGCCCGGGGGAGGGGGAGCCCAGTGTTCTATGAGAACGCAATGTGGCTCACGCGATCGCACTGCCCAGCTTTCCTTACCCTATGTGAACGCATCCTTTTGAGTGTGAGCGCATAGGTCTTCAGCTAGCTAATATAAATACTATTTTAAAAACGGGCAGACCTTCTTCTTCACCATATTTTCGAGGTTTAAAACCCTAATAGTAATTTTCTTCAACAATTATCATCTCCAAGTCATAGGTAATCAATTCTAAACTTTGTTCTTTCAATTCCTTACTGTTTTGCATCACTTTTAAAGCAAAAACTAAGAATTTTCATGGTAAAAATTGAGGGTTTGGGTAGAATTATGAAATCTTATAAAAATCAAATTTATACATCGAAATAAGGTCAAGCTAATAGTATATTTGGGTTCGTGGATGAATGGGTAAACGTAATTTGGTCAGAACCCCGAGTTTAGACCAAGCGGGCCCGGAGTCGGGTTTTTACTTTTTTTGAGAAAACTTAGGAAAAGTCATATTTTTCAATAAAGTTAGTTCATTTACCATAAATTGATCATATTGAGTTAATTATGATTAGATTCGAGCAAGTTAGAGGTGAATTCAAAAGGAAAAGCCGTAATTGAGCAGCGAGTGGCCTACGAAATTGAGGTAAGTGTTTGGTCTAACTTTGACTTGAGGAAATAGGAATCTCCACGTGTTTGCTATGTAAAATGCATGTGTGTGGTGTATAGGTGAGGTGACGAGAATCTATGCACCACCAAATTGCCTGTTAAACATGATCCCTTTCCCGTTCCCAACTTAATTGATTCTTGTCTTAATTGTTCTATAATCATTATTGTTTCTATGACTACATGGCCTAGTTATTTTGTTGTTAATATTGTTGTGGGTATTTTAGAAAGAGTATTAGTTGTTTTATCTGGTTCCCTTGTGGTACAAAATGGTTGAGTGGTTTGGCATTGTTTTTACCATATATATTTATGTTCCTGTTGGTTTCATGGTTGAGAGGATATTCATGAAGTTATAAGAAAAATACAGTTTCTTATTTATAATTATTGAGACAAAAATATTGTGAAAGGCTTGGCCTAAATTGTGAAATTTATGAATAAATTGATACGCGATGTCTGGTGGGAGCGGGTTGCACGCCGCAACAAGGAGTGATAAGGGTGGACAAGTAGGATCGGGTTGCACGCTGCAACAGGAGTAATAAGGGTGATATATTTAGGGAGGAGTAATAAATGTGGACACGTGGGAGCGGGTTGCACGCCGCAACAAGTAGCAATAAGGGTGGGCATTTATATTTTTACTGAATTTCAAAGAAAATAAATATTTGAAAGGCTTAAATGTTCATTTTATTATTCTTCATATTTTCGGCACTGTTTTTATTTAAAGTTTAAAGTTTAAAGTTTAAAGTTTGGAGACTTGGAAATTATGTGAGAATTGGTTATAGGTGAGGCCGGGAAAAAGGCGGTCGAGTTATTTTATTGTTATTGCAGTACTTAATTATTTGTTTAGATTTTCTTCTTACTTTATATATTGTTGTCACATGTTATATTGCTAAAGCCCCGTCGTAGCCTCGTCACTACTTCATCGAGGTTAGGCTCGGAACTTACTCAGTACATGGGATCGGTTGTACTGATACTACACTCTGTACTCTTTTGTGCAGATCTAGGTACCGGCCAGCTGTAGAGATATTTAGAGTGGCTATTCAGTTACTCGGAGACACGAGGTATATCTGTCGGCGTCCGCAGATCCCGAGAGTCTTCTCCTATTTCTATAAAATTGTTTTATTATATTCAGGACAGTTGTACTATTTCTTTCACCCAGTATTTGTAGTATTCTTTAGTAGTTCGTGAATTGTGACACCAGACTCTGGGGTAGTTCTAGGTTTATTTATATAATTAGTTTGTGGCTCAGTTTAACTGATTGTTTATTATTTTATATTTGGAATTATTTATTGAAAGACATTAGATCAAGTTTAATTTAAAATTATTTTATCCTGTTTAAATGGTTAATTAAAGGAAATATTTAAGCAAAATCTAATATTGGCTTGCCTAGAAAGTGTGGTGTTAGGCGCCATCACGATCCCTAAGGTTGGGAATTTGGGTCATGAAAACTTACGCGATTGTGAGTTCCTCATCGCGTTCACGAAGACTACACCCCCTGGCCTTCGCGTTCGCGAGCCCTTGCCTGTGTTCGCGATGAAGAGTGGATGACCCACTCCCCAGGTCCCAAATGCTACACGTTCGCTTTGGACTGGCCGCGATCGCGAAGGATAAGGCCCCGATAGCTCCACGTTCGTGACCCAATCTCTGCATTCGCATAGAGTAAAGTCCTTTCCAGCCTAGATCCCCCTTCGCGATCGCAAGAATGGCTACGCGATCGCGAATCACATCATACCAGACACCAGAAATAGCATACACACACTAGATTTTCTAAGTCCAATCATTTCGAAACCTATCTGAAACTCAACCGAGCCCTCGGAGCTCCAAACCAAACATGCACACAAGTCTAAAATCATCATACGGACTTGCTCGCACGATAAAATCACCAAATAACACCTAGAACTACAAATTTAGCATCAAATCAAATGAGATTTTTAAGAAAGCTTTATAATTTCTATTTTCCCAAACGAGCATCCGAATCACGTCAAGCTGACTCCGTTTCTTACCAAACTTCATAGACAAGTCATAAATATTATATTGAACATGTACCGGGCTCCGGAACTAAAATATGGGCCCGGTATCAAGAATTCCAAATATTAATAGATTCTTCAAACCATTAAATTTTTAGACTTTTAATTTTCAACAAAAATTCATATCTCGAGCTAGGGAACTCGGAATTCGATTCCGGACATATGCCCATGTCCCTTATTTCAATACGGACCCATCGGGACCTTCAGAACATGGGTCCGGGTCTGTTTACTCAAAACAATGATTGAAGTCAACTCAAATCAATTTTTAAGGAAAAAATTCTTATTTTTATCAACTTCCAACATAAAAGCTTTTTGGAAATACGCACGGACTGCGGATGCAAATTGAGGAGGGTAAAAATGAGAATTTTAAGGCTTAAGAGCGCAGAATCGAGTTCTAAAACATAAGATGACCTTTTGGATCATCACATTCTCCACCTCTAAAACAATCGTTCATCCTTGAACAAACATAGAAAAGTACATGAACTGGTGAATAGGTGAGGATATCTACTCCGCATGTCTGACTCGGACTCCCAAGTAGCTACCTCAGCGGGCTGACCCTCTACTATACTCGAACTGAAGGATAACTCTTTGATCTCAACTAACGAACATGTCTAGAATTGCCACCGGCTCCTCCTCATAAGTCAACTCCTTGTCCAACTGGACAGAGCTGAAATCTAAAACGCGGGACGGGTCACCATGATACTTCTGGAGCATGGTCACATGGAATACTAGATGAACTGCTGATAACCCCGGAGGCTACTCAAGCATATAAGCAACCTCTCCTACTCTCTCGATAATCTTAAAAGGCCCGATATATCTAGGTCTCAACTTGACCTTCTTTCCTAACCTCATGACACCTTTCATAGGTGATACCTGAAGCAACACCCTCTCCCCGACCATGAATTCCACATCACAAAATCTACGGTCAGCATAACTCTTTTCCCTGGACTGAGCTGTGCGAAGTCGATCTTGTATAATCTTGACCTTGTCCAAGGCCTTCTGTACAAGATCTGTACCCAATAACCGATCCTCCCCCAGCTCAAACCACCCAACTGGCGACCGACACCGCCTACCATATAATGCCTCATAGGGAGCCATCTGAATGCTCGGCTGGTAGCTGTTGTTGTAGGAAAACTCTGCAAGGGGCAAGAACTGATCCCACGATCCTCCAAAGTCTATAACACAAACGCGGAGCATATCCTCCAAAATCTGAATAGTACGCTCGGACTGCTCGCCTGTCTGAGGATGGAATGTTATGCTCAACTCAACCTGCGTACCCAACTTACTATGTACTGACCTCCAGAAGTGTGAGGTGAACTGCCTACCTCGATCAGAAATGATAGACATGGGCACACCGTGTAGACGGACGATCTCACGAATATAAATCTCTGCCAACCGCTCTGAAGAATAGGTAATTGCCACAAGAATGAAGTATGCTGACTTAGTCAGCCTATCCATAATGACCCAAACAACATCGAACTTCCTCTGAGTCCGTGGGAGTCCAACAACAAAATCCATAGTGATACGCTCCCACTTCCACTCAGGAATCTCTATGTGTTGAATAAAACCACCGGGTCTCTGATGCTCATACTTTACCTGCTGATAATTCAGGTGTTGAGCTACATAAACAACTATATCCTTTTTCATCCTCCTCCACCAATAATGCTGCCGCAAGTCGTGGTACATCTTGGCGACGCCCGAGTGAATTGAATACCGAGAACTGTGAGCCTCCTCAAGAATCAACTCACGAAGCACATCAACATTAGGCACACACACGCGACATTGCATCCTCAAAACTCCGTCATCTCCAACAATAACCTGCTTGGCACCACCGTGCCGCACTGTGTCCGTAAGGACCAACAAATGAGGGTCATCATACTGTCGATATCTGATACGCTCAAATAAGGAAGACCGAGCGAATGTGCAAGCTAGAACACGACTAGGCTCTGAAATATCCAACCTCACAAACTGGTTGGCCAAATGCTGAACATCTGATGCTAGCGGCCTCTCACCGACTGGAATGAACGCAAGGCTGCCCATACTCGCTTCCTTCCTACTCACTGCATCGGCCACCACATTGGCATTCCTGGGATGGTACAATATGGTGATATCATAGTATTTCAATAGCTATAACCACCTCCTCTTCCTAAAATTGAGATCCTTTTGCTTGAACAAATACTGAAGACTGCGATGATCCGTGAAAACCTCACATGACACGCCATAAAGATAGTGCCTCCAAATCTTCAGCGGATGAACAATGGCTGCCAACTCTAAATCATGGACATGGTAATTCTTCTCATGAACCTTCAACCGCCGAGACGCATATGTAATCACCCTGCCCTTCTGCATCAATACTGCTCCGAGCCCAACACGGGAGGCATCACAATATACCGTGTAAGATTCTGAACCTGATGGTAACACCATCACTGGCACTAAATTCAAAGTTGTCTTGGGCTTTTGAAAGCTCACCTCACACTCGTATGACCATCTGAACGGGGCACTCTTCTGGGTCAATCTGGTCAACAGGGCTGCTATAGATGAAAACCCCTCCACAAATCAACGGTAATAACCCGCCAAACCCAAGAAGCTCCTGATCTCCGTGGCTGAAGTGGGTCTAGGCAAGTTCTTGACTGCCTCAATCTTCTTACGATCTACCTGAATGCACTTTGCTGATATCATGTGGCCCAAGAAAGCGACTGAATCCAACCAAAACTTGCACTTCAAAAATTTAGCATACAATTGGTTGTCCCTCAGAGTTTGGAGCACTATCCTAAGGTGTTGCTCATTCTCCTCCCGACTGCGAGAGTATATCAAGATGTCATCAATAAACACAATCACAAAGGAATCCAAATAAGTCTTGAACACTCGGTTCATCAAATCCATAAATGTTGTTGGGGCATTGGTCAACCCAAAGGACATCACCAGAAACTCATAGTGCCCATACCGCATCTGAAAAGCTGTCTTAGGGACATTGGATGCCCTAATCCTCAACTGATCGTAGCCAGATCTCAAATCCCAGATGCCCTAATCCTCAACTGATGGTAGCCAGATCTCAAATCAATCTTTGAAAACACATTGGCACCCTGATTTGATCAAATAAATCATGAATCCTCGGCAATGGATACTTGTTCTTGATGGTGACTTTGTTCAACTGCCGATAACACATCCTTATAGACCCATATTTCTTCTTCACAAACAAAACTGGTGCCGGAACCATGGCACGAGAACTCTGATGTTATGGCTGAACACCCAATAATCTCAGACAGGTCCTCCTGATATGCCCATAACCACCACACTCGAAACATCCATCCTGATACTGTGGTTGTGAAAACTGAGACTGACCCGAACGGGCCGGCTGACCATGATAATAACTCTGAATATGAGGTGCACTGATAGGAGATGGTGGTGCACTATAGGCTGGCTCCCCAGAAGGAGGCAAATAAGAACCACGACTCTCTGAAGCATTGTACGATGCCTGAAGCGCTGACTGGAACAGTCTGGGAGGATGTCCTCTACCAAAAGTACCCCTGCCTCCAGATGAGGCATCGTTGAATCCACCGAAATGATGAGGTCTCTTGCCTAACCCCTGACCTCCCTGTCCAAGAACCATCTCGACTCGTCTGGCGACATTGGCCGCATCCTGGAAAGATATCTCGCTCTCAGGCTCTGTAGCCATATACAATCTAATAGGCTGAGCAAGTACCTCAATAAACCTCCTCACCCTCTCTCTCTCTCTCTCTCTCTCTCTCAGTAGGAAACAGAAGAATATCATGACGGGCCAAATCCACAAAGCGGGTCTCATACTGAGTAACAGTCATACTGCCCTGCTGGAGACGCTCGAACTGACGGCGGCGCTCCTCTCTCAAGGTGATAGACAGAAACTTCTCTAAGAAGAGATGAGAGAATTGGTCCCAAGTAAGGGCAGGAGACCCAGCTGGTCTGGTCAACAAATAATCCCTCCACCATTTCTTGGCGGAACTAGTCATTGGAAAAGCATCAAAGTCGACTCCAATATACCCATGTTCCGAAGAACCTCATGACAGCTATCAAGATACTCCTGAGGATCCTCTGAAGCAAAACCACTGAAATGGATTGGAAAGAGCTTAGTAAACCTATCCAATCTCCACAAAATCTCAGAATACATAGTTGACCCATCATCGGACTGTGTCGCAGCAACCCATTGAACTACTCCTACTGAATGAGCTACTGGAGTCTGAAACTAGGGAGCCATCTGCTCCAGGGCATGAGTAGTAGGAGTCTGGGCTCCTCCTCCAGCCTGAGATACGGTTGGTGCCATGGGGAATGCGCCAGTCTGGGCCACACTCTCCATAAGGCCCACCAATCGGACCAAAGCATCCTAAAGTACCGGGGTGGCAATAAACCCCTCCAGGACCTGAGCTGGTCCGGCAAGAATAGTCTGAGCTAGAACCTCCTCATTGAAATCTACCTGAGGCTCCACGACTGGGGCTGCTTCTCGGGCTCTAGTTTGAGTCCTTCCTTTACCTCGGCCTTTGGCACGGCCTCGACCTTTGCCCCTTGTAAGAAGTTGCTGGAGGCTCTGGCTACTTCTCAACTGAAGAAGCGGTACGCGTTCTCTCCATCTGCGATAAGAATAGGAGAGTTCAATCAGTATTGAGAAAACAAAATCGCACAACAGAGTTGAATAAACGTTAAATTTGTTCCTAAACTTCATAGCCTCGGGGAGATAAGTACAGACTTCTCTGTACCGATCCCCAAGATTCCACTAAGCTTGTACGTGAATGATGAGACCAAGGCAACCTAGTTCTCTGATACCAACTTGTCACGACCCGAAATTCCCACCATCGGGACCGTCATGGCGCCAACATCACACTTGCCAGGCAAGCCAACGTTAGAGGTTATTTAGCCAATTCTTTCCATTTTTTTGTGATTATCAGTAAACAAGCAAAATTAACGTGAAGCGGTATAGATATAAATTTCCTTTAGATGCTACTTCTACCCAAAATCCGAAGTCACAATTCACGAACACACTAAGATTTTCTATAAATATTTGTCCAAAAGAAATTACAATTGTTTGGTAAAATAAGTAAAACAATAACTATAGAAGTGTAGAAGGGGACGCTAGGGCCTGCAAATGCTAGCAGGACTACCTTGGGTCTCCTAGTTGTATAATCTGCAGCCAACCTCTCGATCAACCATTACCTGCTCCAAAATCTGCACAGGAAGTGCGGAGTGCAGTATCAGTACAACCGACCTCATGTACTGGTAAGTGTCGAGCCTAACCTCGATGAAGGAGTGACGAGGCTACGACGGGACACTCACAATATAAGCTGCATACAGTGAATAATAAGACAGAAAAGAAAGCAAAACAATGTAAAAGCAATAACTTGCAAGGAATAAATTCATAATCCAACGTGTCTCATCAGTATTCAGCTATAACCAATCCTTAAGTGAAATACAAAACTATCGGACAACTTACACAGTAGAAGAAAGAATATAAATACATAAAATGTTGCGGCGCGCAAACCGATCACACCGTACATATCACAATCCACCCTTATTTATTCTCCATATCATAAATAACAAAATATAAATAAAATATTGTGGAGCGTAACCCTATCCCACCATATCATAATAAAGGCAATCAGGATTCACCCTTATATCACCACATTCCACCCTTATTACACCTGTTGCGGCGTGCAACCCGGTCCCACCGTATAATATCAATTTACCTTTATTCCTCCTCAATATTTCACCCTTATTCCACCTGTTGCGGCATGCAACCCGATCCCACCATATTTATATCAATTACACAAGAAGTATAGAAGTTTCACAAAATTAACACAAGGCCCTTATCAACACTTAAACTTCATAACAAGGCAATTGGAACCTTATACTTAATAAAACTCTACATAAATAATACTACTCAGCGAGACCAAACCAGAATATCAAAAAAATACCGATAAGAACAGCTTAAGCAAGTAACGGGGAACAATGAACCTATGGGATAACAAATATCTTCAACAAGAGGAACACAATATCTAACATGTAGCAATTAGGCATGGAATTTCAAGTAGACATGTAACAATTAAAGTAGGGAAGAAATAATATAAAGAGAACAGAAAGAAACAGGGAAAGCAGATAAATTGGCGGCGCATAAGTACTCGTCACCTCACATATACGCCGCTCACATGATTTTTCATATAGCAATTAAGACAAAGATTCCTAATCCCTCAAGTCAAGGTTAGACACAACACTTACCTCGATCCACAGGCCACTCACTGCTCAATTACCGCTTCTCCTATAGTTTCCACCTCCAAACCACTCGTATCTAGCCATAATTAACTTAATAACATCAAATATTAAAAAAGAAATCAATTTCAATACATAAATTTAGGTTTCCCAAACTTTCTCCCAAAAAGTCAAAAATGATCCCGGGCTCGCTTGGTCAAAACTCGAGGTTCAAATCAAAACCCATTCACCCATTTACCTTCGAGCCCGAATATGTAACTAGCTTTGGAATCCGACCCCAAATTGAGGTCTAAATCTCCAATTTGCAAAAACCCTCCCAATTCTTCCAAAATTCCTAATTTCTACCATGAAAGAACAAAGTTTAGGGCTAGGATTTTAATGGGTGATGATGGAAATAGAAGGAAACAAGTTAAAGGGTACAAACCTATGAATTAGTGTTGAGTTTCCCCTTTAAAATCGCACCTAGGCCGAGCTCTAATGGAGTGTTTGTGAAAAATTGGGTAAAATTTCGTTTTGATTCTATTTTTAAGAGCTGGGCGACAGTGTTGTCGCGATCGCGAAGAGCTGCTTACTAAAGACTCATGCGATCACGAGTCCCTCATCGCGTTCGTAAAGGCTACACCCCCTGGCCGTCACGTTCGGGAGCCCCTGCCCGCGTTCGCGATGAAGAGTGGTTGACCCCCTCGCCCAGTTCCCAAATGCTACGCGTTCGTGTTGGGCTGGCCGCGATCACGAAGGGTAAGGCCCCCATAGCTCCATGTTCGCGACCCAATTTCCGCGTTCGCGTAAAGTAAAGTCCTCCCAAGCCCAGATCCCCCTTCGCGATCGCAAGAATGGATACACGATCACGAAGCATATCACACCAGACACCAGAAACAACATACACACACCAGATTTTCTAAGTCCAAACATCCCGTAACCTATCCGAAACTCACCCGAGCCCCCGGGGCTCCAAACCAAACATGCACACAAGTCTAAAAATATCATACGGCCTTGCTCGTGCGATCAAATTTCCAAAATAACACCTAGAACTTCGAATTTAGCATTAAATCAAATGAAATTTTTAAGAAAGCTTTAGAATTTCTATTTTCTCAGTCGAGCGTCCGAATCACGTCAAACTGACTCCGTTTCTTACCAAACTTCACAGACAATTCATAAATATTATATTGAACCTGTACCGGACTCCGGAACCAAAATACAGGCCCGGTATCAAAAATGCCCAACAATAATATATTCGTAAAACCATTTAATTTTTAGACTTTTAATTTTCAACAAAAATTTATATCTCGAGCTAGGGACCTCGGAATTCGATTCCGGGCATACGCCCAGGTCCTTTATTTCAATACAAACCCACCGGGACCGTCAGAACACGGGTCCAGGTTCATTTACTCAAAATATTGACCGAAGTCAACTCAAATCAATTTTAAGTTTAAAAATTCTTATTTTTATTAACTTCCAACATAAAAGCTTTCCGGAAACACGCCCGGACTGCACACGCAAATCGATGAAGGTAAAAATGATATTTCTAAGGTGATCGAGTTCTAAAACATAAGATGACCTTTTGGGTCATCACATTTACAATGCATTCCTCCAAGGAGATTTGACTGAGGAGGTATACATGTGCTTGCCACCGGGATTTCTTAGTCAGGGGAAGAAAGTATACAGGATACACAAATCCATGTATGGTCTAAAACAAGTTTCACGATAGTGGAACCTAAAGCTGACTGAATCACTTATCAACTCAGGCTTCATACAAAGTCATCTTGACTACTCATTGTTCACCAAAATAATGGGCACATGAATGGTAATCATTTTCGTGTATGTAGATGACCTTCTCATCACTAGGAATGATCAAAAATGATTTCACATGCAAAAGACATACTGCAACACAGCTTCAAAATCAAGGACCTAGGAGAATTGAGGTTCTTCCTTGGAATTGAGATAGCAAGATCCAAAAAGGATCTTGATGAATCAAAGAAAGTTTGCGCTATAGTTGATTAGTGAACTTGGATTGACATGATCAAAGCTAGCAAGCAAACCAATGGATTTTAATAAGAGATTCACTACAGTTGAATATGACAAGAAGAACAACTATGAAGGTGATGAGAAGTTAGGAGATGTAGGACCTTCTCAAAGATTGGTAGGGGAACTATTGTATCTCACAATGACAAGACCGAACATATGTTATGCAGTATATGTACTTAGTCAGTTTATGCATTACCATAAAAGATCACATATGGATGCAACAGTTAGGGTGGTAAAATACATAAAAGTTGCTCGAGGACAAGGACCGCTGATAAGCTCAAACCAGTCGGCCAAACTTACTACATTCTGGGATGCAGATTGGGCATCTTGTCCAGTCTCTAGGAGATCAGTAACATGATATGTAATGAAGCTAGGGGACTCCTTGATATCATCGAAGTAAAAGAAGCAATGCACAGTATCATGAATCTCATTAGAAGCTGAGTATAGAAGTATGGCAGCAGGGGTCTCAGAAATTCTGTGGCTAATTGGGCTTTGCAGAGAATTGGGTGCAGAAGTTGACTTGCCAGTTGAGCTGAATTGTGACAGCAAAGACAATTCAAATTGATCTGAATCCCATATTCCATGAGCAAACAAAACATATAGAAATAAACTTGCATTTCATCAGAGAAAAAATCCAACAAGGAATTGAAAATACAAGATATGTGATGTTAATGGATCAGGAGGCAGACTTATTGACCAAAGCTCTGGATAGATCACATCATGAGTATCAGATGAACAATCTAGGTATGATCAACCCATTCGCACTATCTAGATTGAGGGGGAGTATTGAAGGAAGAAGCACATGAGAAGCATGTGTGTCGGATAATTAGTTATAACTAATTTACGGAAGTGGTAGTTAGTTGTGTAGTTTTCTTCTTAGATGGTTAATCACTAGTATAGTATTAGTTACAGCTGTATATACATATATAGGAGGTTTAGTCGTATAATCAGTTTAAGATTTCAATAAATGAAGCTTTGTTTTCTCCCATCCATAGATTGATAACATTTCTCTAGAACCTTTGATTCCCTTATTGAAGGACAAGCTTAAGCTCATCTATGATCTTCATTAGTTATCAAGTTTACTTTTATTATTTTTAGTAATTTGATAATCCCAAATGCTTCTCTTTTTCCTTGTTTCTTTTAATTTCTAATATAGATACTATCCAACAAGTACTTGATCATAATTTCTAAGCTACCAACGGTGAAACCGAGAATACTAAGGTTGAATTGTCACTTTCTTTGCTTTCGTTCGACATTTTTTGTTAGTCACAAGGTGCTTACTTAATACCTTAAATTAATATATAAATCTTCATTTTGTAGTCTTAATAGTTTTAAGAGCTTCTTATTAAGCAATCGACATTCCAAATCGTGTTAAAGGCAAGACCACGCTTACAAGAGCAGAAAAATGATTCAGGATGAGAATGAATAAAAGATAAGAGGAGATTTTGTTTTTCTTATACAGAAGTGCATTTAAAGTCTCCTACTGATATCAGTGACTAACACTTTACAAGAGTTCAATCTTGGAGCTGTTCCTAGATGGGGTAAAATTTGTACTTGAAAATTAAAGGGGGATTGTAATTAAGTGATGAGAAAACAATCGAATTTGCCCATAAACTTTGTGAAATCATTCGGATTACCCTCTGCTAAAAATTGGATCCAGATTTACCCTTATTGTTATTGAAACGTGCTAAAATCACTGATAAGATTTTCTGAGCCCCACATTGATCTCTTAATGCTAAAATAAACTAAGTTACATGAAATTCAGCTCATAAATCATTTGCAGTAAATATTGTGGCGATCAAGGTGGGGTTATAATGGATCTTGACTGAGGTAAAATGGTGATAATAAAATGGTAAAGATGAAGTTGTGACAGAGATCATTTGAATGGATAGGTTTTGTGTGAGAGAGATTGTTTGAGTGGATAATTTGTGTTTTCTTTTTGTGATGGTCTATCAAGTTGTGTTTTTGAGAAGTTTATATTTTTTTTTGATAAAAGTGTAAATATTATCATTAACAACAACGTGTACTATGAAATATAGGCCTCCAACAGAGCTAATCTATACAAGTATTTTATGAAATAGTCCTTGATAACATCGTGCTTTCTTTGCCATCCTAATAGGTTCTATTCTATATATAAACTCTTTCTTCAACTATACTAATACCATGTCTATATTTACATTGAATCCTCTAAACAGTTTTCAATTTCTAGCTTTCCAAATATGGTATATCCCTGCACTCCAAATTGTTGTTGCAAACTCTTTTTTGAACTATTGCCAATGCCTATTCTTGATTCTGTTGAGTGTCTGCTGCACATCACCTTCCGGAATCTGAATTCCTTCCCATTATCATATTTCTTCTCTAAGTTTCCTTGTACAATTATAATCAGCAAATAAGTGTCGAGATAATTCCTCAGTCAGTTGATCACATAAGCAGCAATACTCATTATCAACACGAATCTTCAATTTCCTCAGCCTTTCCTTTGTGAGTAATCTATCATGTACACCCAGCCATATTATAAACCTATGCTTTGGTTGTGATATGGAGTTCCAAATCAATTAAACATATCTCATTCTTCCTCGAGGCCCTATCAGATTGTTGTAACTGCCTGAAATTGAGTATTTCCCTTAGGGCCATAGGATATAGTTTCCTTGTTGATACCACTGTTGCAATAACTCTTTTAATGAGTTAATATTCTTCCAATACCAACTGCATTCATTGGGAATTTGGTGACTCCATATGTCATTATTGTTCCCAATAATCCCATGCACCCATTTCACCCATAATGAGTCTTTTTTGTTTGCTAATTGCCAGAGCAATTTTCCAACTGATGCAATGTTCCACATTCTGAGAATTCTTTGTACAACAAACTTTTTCCTAGGCTACAAGTGATATCTTCATCTTACCATCAGTGCTACCCCATAAGTACTCTCTGCATTTCTTGTCCACTTCCTTCAACACACTTTGTGGAAGTATAAATGATGATCCCTAAAAGTTCTGTTATGAGAATAGAACTGCAGTAACTACCTATAATCTACCAACATAGGACAATTGTTTAGAGTAGACTGTGTTGATTCTGGTAGTGATTTTTCAATTAGCTGATGACATTCCATCTTATTTCATTTTTTAGATGATAAGGGCAGTCCAGATATCTTATAGGGAATGTTCCTAACATTAAACTAGTCTGTTGCACCAATGTATTCTTCATTTGATCATCTACTCCAGCCACAAAACTACTTGACTTATCCATGTTAGCCACCAACCTTGTTACTTTTCTGAAATGTTTTAGTGCCTCCATTACTCTTGCTATTGGTTTGGTTGTTCCTATACAGAAAATCATCAGGTCATCAGCAAAGATCAAATGAGCCAATTTTAACTGCTTTCACATGGGATGGAATTTGAAATCTGGAATCTCACTCATATAGTTCAATGTTCTGGAGAGATACTCCATGACTAATAGAAAAAACATGGGAGACATTGGATCTCCTTGTCTCAATCCCCTCTTACCATCAAAGAATCCATAGCCTTCACCGTTGTCTTTGATTGTATACTTAGGAGAAGTAACACATACCATGATCAGGTATATGAACTTATGAGGAAATCCATATCCTTTGAGTGCTTCTTCTACAAACTCCCAATATACCATATCATATGCTTTCCTTAGATCTATTTTCATCATACATCTTGGAGAAGTCTGTCTATTATAATGTCTTAACAAGTCATGAAAAATAAGAACATTATGAACCATAGATCTCCCTTGCACAAAAGCTGATTGATTCTCAGCCACTATAGTGTTGACTGCAATCTTCAATATACGACATAACAATTTGGAAATTCACTTATACAGAGCATTGCAACAAGAAATAGGTTTGTATTGGTTTGCATTTTCTGGAGCATTCACCTTTGGAATCAGAGCTATGTTGGTTGTGTTGAGTTGCCTCAGTAACTTCCCATTATTGAGGAAGGTTAGAATTGCCTCTGTGATTTCCTTCCCTACTATATACCATGTTGATTTAAAGAATCCACTTCCATACCCATCCGGACCTGGACTCTTGTTACTGCCAATCTTGAACATGGCTTGTTTAACTTCCATCTTAGAATAAGACTTAATCAGGTCTAGTTGTTGTGCCATTGTTAATGTTGTACCATTACTTAGGACTCCTGTGAAAGCTTTTAATCTGTCATGTTGTTTCCTTCCTAGCAGGTCTGTATAGTAATCTGCAAAGATATTTTCAATTTCATCTGGATCAGTCTGCCAATTCCCATACTTATCTTGCAATTGAGTGATTGCATGTTGTAGTCTCATATGCTTCATCACTGAGTAGAAGTATTTTGTGTTGTCATCCCCAAGTCTTATCCAATTTGCTTTACACTTTTGTTGCAATAACATCTTTGCTAAATAAGAGGAATGCTTATATTTATGGAACTTAGTCTTCTCATTCTCCTGAAGTTGATTGAAAGGGTCTGACTGCAGTTGTTATTGAGCTAGTTTCAGCAGCTCCTTATCCTCTGCTGCTTCCTTGACTATGTTCTTAAATTGTTGAAAATTCAGCTCTATCAATTTTCTTTTTAGTTGTTTCAGCTTCTTAACCACTTGATACATTCTGCAACCATCAATATGTTCACCTCACACTTCCCTGGCCTTTTCTGGAAAAGGGGGGGTGTTGAGCCCACATATTACAATAGTAAAAAAGTCCTCATCCTTCTGATGTTTATCTCATTTAACACTACTTTAGCTGGTCAGAGATCACTGATGCATTCAGGAAAGAATGTTGCCTTACATGTAGGATAATGTTCAACCAGATTCCATTAATGAACTTCCAGTCGATTTTAGAGAATAATCTATGATCACCATTCCTATCATTCCAAGTATACTTTTGGCCTTGTTGAGGAAGCTCTATCAATCCACAAGTGTCCACACAATTCTAAAAGTCTACAACTCCAGACCAAGCTACTGGATTACCCCCATTTTATCCTCCATCTTCAATACAGAGTTAAAATCTCCTAGTATTAGACAAGGTTTCTAACAGTTGGAGCTTAGTTGTGCTAAAGTCTCCCATAGTTCCTTCCTCTCCTCTCTAGTGTTATGCGCATACACTACTGAGAGCATGGACTGCAGTTTCAAAGGAACATATATTACCTCACAAGTGATTACTTGAGCTGTCCTTATCTTTGGATGGATTGTATAATAGTTTGTTCTCCAACTTATCCATATTCGGCCATTATAATGCTCTCCCAGGTTGTTTATGTTGTTCCAACCACTAAACATTTTATTAGCTATGTCGTCAAACTTGTTGCTTTTTATTTTTGTCCCCAGTAATCCTACTAGATTTACTATTTCTTCATTGCAAAGGAGCTTAACCTCCTTTTGCTTATTGGGAGCATTGAGTCCCCTAACATTCCAACAAAGCAAGTTAACCATTCCCAGAGACACGAATGGTTTGGCCTCCCACTTTTTCCCCTTCAATAATAGAGACATTGCAATCCATTTTTGTCTTGTGGAGAACCTGAAAGCATTTCTATTTGTCATCTGGGCCATATGTTTGGTTTGATTCCTTCTTGTTTGTCCTCTTGATTGTGTGATCCATCCACTCACCTGTTGCTCTTATTGTCTTTCAACTATGGATTCATTTTGCCTTGCTCCATCACTCTGTTGAACCCGTTGAACTTGTTGTGTCTCACTTGGTTGCATTGTGGGAGTCTTAGTATTCTGTTGTCTAGCTTCCTTCTCTCCGTGTACTAGATTTTCCTCATGCTATGTTGTTTTTTGCCCTTTCTTCTTCCTAAAATTCCATCTCTGAGTGACCATACTATTTGCAATATTTGCATAAAGTTGGTTTCCAGTCATATAACACCTTTTGCTCCACCACTGATCCCTTCTCATTCCTGAATACTACACTATCAGGTAACTCTGTATCCATTCCCATCTTTATCAGTAATCGGGCAAAGTTGAGTCCTATCTTCTTTTATGTGTTTTGGTCCACCATCAATGGTTTCTAAACCAAACTTCCTATCTTACTTAGGCCTTTTTGAATCCAGTACTTGAAGTCCAAACCAGGTAACCTTATCCAAATAGGTACAGTGTATAATTCTTCACGAGTAAACTCCATTTCCGGACTCTATGCTTTAACAATAAAGGGCTTATTATCAAAGTGATAGATACCTCCTTGAATTGCTTAATTTTTCCCTAATTTTGTGTCAAATCTTACAAGGATAATCATATTCTTAAGCATTGAGATTTTATTTATCCCATGCTTCGCCCATATCCTCTGTATGTAACCATTAAGCACAGGAAATGGGGGATAGGCACCCAAAACATAATAAACCACTGCATTTCTCCAATATTCAACCTCTGATGCTGTATCCTCTAATTCAATGTCTACAATAGGTGACTCACCTTGTAATATGGGAGATACATACTCAAGTTTGAAGCCATCATTAGACAATTTTGAGATGTAAAAATTTTCCTAGATCGAGCTTTATTTATCCGGCATTTCGAGTTCCTCCTCCACTTGATCGGCCCATGACTTGTTACCACTTCTTGTTGGACTATGTTGCTTATTGCCTGACTTAACTATCTCTGCCCATTGCTGGATAACTTTCAATTTGGTTGTCTTCTCCGATTCTCCTTCCAAATTCACTGTTTCATTGCTATTCTTCTCCTCTAGCGTTACTAATGATTGAGTGTACTTGTGCCAATTGACTACTCCGAGCTTTTTGCCCTCATTATTGATGATGTTTTCCAAGTGTTTCCTGCGCCATTAGAGCTTTCTGAGACGGAACACGCGCCCTCCTCCCCATGGCTAGCGCACGTTTGTTAAAGTGCACCGAGAGAAAACGAGCCATCGTCGGAAGCCTTCAAAACATAATTTATGTTGTTAGTGGCTAAATTTGGCTTAATTTTGTAACAATAAAGATAGATTTAACATCAACTATTACAGGAGGATAAATATGGATCATTCCACAAAATTTAAAGGCAAACTTAGCCCTTTTCCCATAAGTAATTAATAAAGAAAAATTACCAGCTATGTCCATTTATAAGTAGTTCGTTACAAAAATTGACAATTCATAAAATATTACTAATATTAGCCAAATATTACTAATATTAGCCAATTAGCTATTTGTAGCAAAAAAATGTCAATTTTTTGTTTTCTTTTGAGTGAGTGTTATTAGAATATATTGGGTATATTTTATGAAGCTTGAATATCAGTTTTGGGATGATTTGGTGAAGTTTTTAGGTGGTTTGAATAGAAAATTCGAAGTAAAAACTGAACATGAAAAAAAATGATGTGTGTATCGCATAGTGTATCAGTTGTGTATTACTTATGTATCATATTTGTATCAATTGTGTATCACATGTATATCCATGTATATCTGTGTGTGAGATACATGCGTGATACATGTTTGATACATGTGTCGTAGAAGAATTTTTTGAACTTGATTTAATTACGAATTTTGATATAAAGTCAGTCCAAATCACATCCAATCTTCCTCTAATTTTGTATATTGACTTATCTATATGTTTTCAATGAATTTCAACTATACCCATTGAAAAAGTTTCTTTTTTGCTTAAATTTTTTGAATATTATATATATTTTTATATTTCATCACTTTATTTGCTACCTCATCCATGAAATTTCCTCTCCGTCTTGCATCTAATGTTGTTAATCACGTTTAAAAATATGGAATGAGATTTTTACATGTGATTCTTTGAGAGAAAGAACCTTATTTATTTGGTTTTTCAATTTTTATATGTATTTGACTAGTTTTGATAAGTTTATGACTAATGACTAGAGATTGGTAAGTTAGACTTATTTGGAACATTTGTATACCTCAAACAAAACAAAAAAAAGGGAGAAGGGACAACACACATCATTTTCATCTAGCAATGTGGCCCTTTTGGCATATTCCATATGAGATAGAGATCCGATTCTGTTGGCTCTTATTAAAAACTTGGTACTTTTCAACATCTTCCATTTGGCAAACCCAGTCTATAACAATACTCCACAGCAATGAAAGACACGAGTATTTCTTGCCAAAATGACAATTAATGCTTTTGAGTTTTTCCTTTTAATATTTGTTAAAACTTAGAAGGAAGACCAATATTAGCTTATTCACAGAATAATCTTTTCTCATACTCTTACGTAGTTTTTACGAAATGGTAACAAACAAGGCTAAGCTTTTATTAAAGAAAAGAAAGTATTTTTATCATAAATGAAATGAGTAAAAGAAACTCGAAACAATTGAAAATTGGGAAGGTATTTAATTACGTAATAAATTGGGAACTAATTACGATGAATGAGTTGAGGTGTCAAAAATCATTTCCCTAATGTTAAACACTCCACTCCCAACATCAAAGAAGCTCTAGCCATGGCTGTAAACTTGAGGAATCACAGCTTATTAATCACTTTCTTCTTCCTTTTTCATTTTTTGCCATGGCGGCAGATAGATGGGTTAAAATCACCATTTAATCCAAAGGATATTCTGCCATTTTTACCAAGACAGGTCTCATGGCCTATCCTCAACTCCCTTCACAGTGCTGTGGACTTATTGCCTGCTTTTGTTGGGTCTGCTTCAATCGCAGGAAACAATACACTAGAGTGGAAAGGTGCTTGCTTTTACAAGAATACTGCTTGGTTAGAGCTTCATAATAAGTCTCAAAGTCAATTTGGTGGAGGCACTCTTCATATCAAGGTCTCCCTCTATCTATTTTGCTTCTTTTTTTTCATTAGCTATTTTCAAATTTCACCTTGTTTTCTTGTGTTTTCAGTTGTTTTTATCTGTAAGTTCTTGGTCCATCTATGTATAGGAGAGTTTGGGGATGATGTTTGGCCCAATTTAAAATTTTTATTGTTAGTTGGGTCTGGATTGCGAACATGTCTTCCCGTTGTTTATGATATTTTGAGTTAATATTTAGGTGATCCAGAAAGATTTTGTATGATATTAGACTGGAAAGAGCTTAAATGGAGTGATATTAGTGATATTGCATATAGCCGATCAGAGGCGGACGCACACTAGGTACAGGGGTCACTAGCACCCGAAAACTTCGACAAAAACTCCATGTATACTTGCAAATGTCTTTGAGAAATAGTCACATATTAGCATAAGCCCCCGTATCAATCTTTATGAGCAGCGATAAATTTATATTGAATGTCATGGTGCCCCCTGATCACTGAATCCTGGGTCCGCCTCTGTAAGCAGATCGGACTTGCTTGGGATTGAAGCGTAGTTGTGGTTGCATTCTTTGGGTGATACCTGGATTTCGTTAGCTAATGAGTCCTTGGAACTTCTCGGAAAGTTTAAATATCTATTTGGTTGCCAGATTCATGGACAATTTACTGGACTTTAAACTAATTTTTATCCTTTGCTCTATTCCTCTTCACTGGAAGCTCTAAGAGTTTACTTTTCTCCGACTAATATTGTTCGTCGAACTTGCTGCATGCTTGTGGAGTAGAGGTAATCCCAGTCTTTGCATTGATTAGATGTTATATTCACTTGCAACTATCTTGAGTTTGCAGAAGTTGCACGTACAGATGTTGTGGACTGAATGTATTTTACCATTCTGAATGAAAACATTTTGGAAGCAAAGTCTGCAGACATTATTATTAATGATTATCATATTTGTCCTCTGCCTATGTATATGTGATACATTATTGATCATATAATTGATGGATTGTATTTTGAACTTCCTCGATAGCTCTTTAGTGCATTCTTTTGTAATGCTCAGATGGGAAGAGTTCCCATTTTAATATCAATGCTTGATCTGTTCTTGTACTTTTTTCTTATATTTGTATTTGTGTTTCTATAACAATATTATTCAGGTCGTTGATAAAAAAAATATATTATTCAGGTCAGTAATTCACACAGTTGGACATGTATGGACCTTTACATCTTTGCAACCCCATATCGTGTAACATGGGATTACTACTTTTTATCTCGTGAACATACCCTTGAAATCAAAGAGTGGAAGTCTGAAGCTGAGTTAGAATATGTGAGTCACCATCCTTACCTAAATGAAACTAATTGGTCATTGATCCAAAGCATAAATTCGCTGTAGTCTAATGGATCAAACTTAATTGAAACAGGTCAAATATAAAGGGATCTCAATTTTCCTATTGCAAGCAGGAATGTTAGGAACCCTTTCAGCACTATGGGATTTTCTCCCTTTGTTCACGAATACTGGATGGGGTGAGAACTCAAACATTGGTTTTCTAAAGAAACATATGGGTGCTTCATTTGAAGTACGTCCACAGCCGTGGGTCACAAACCTTACTACTGATGATATTCATTCGGGAGATTTTCTTGCAATATCAAAGATTAAAGGTACCTGGGGTGGTTTTGAGACTATGGAGAAATGGACAACAGGAGCATATGCTGGCCATACCGCTGTTTGCTTGAGAGATGCTGAAGGGAAACTATGGGTTGGCGAATCTGGACATGACAATGACAAGGTGGTGTGTTAATTGTTAAACTATCTTTTTATATGATGTTATTCCTTGGTAATTGCTCCTTCTTTCTTGGTAACAAAGGGCAGATACTCTTACATGCTCACCTCCCGAAACTCCCCCCGCTCCAACCAACTCAAGAAAAAAAAAATGAAGACGGCATAACTGGAGAATAAGGAGAATGGAGATAATATGTGATCTCTATGCAATACTTGCACCAACTCTGTTCTTTGCGTTTCCTTTCAGGGAGAAGATGTGATTGCTATACTACCATGGGATGAATGGTGGGAATTTGAGCTGACAAAAGACAATACCAATCCACATATTGCATTGCTCCCTTTGCACCCTGACCTCCGAGCCAAGTTTAATGAAACTGCTGCTTGGGAATATGCAAAAAGCATGGCAGGAAAACCTTATGGTTACCATAACTTAATATTTAGCTGGATAGACACAATTGATGGAAATTATCCTTCACCCTTGGATGCTCATCTGGTAATGCATGTTATTTTCAGATCACAGCCTTTCCAATTTTTTCTATGCACTATTATCTTGGAGATATTATCTTCCATACAGTCCTTTACTATCTAATTCCTCTGGTCTGCGAGTATAGCAAATTTCTGCTTTGACTGTATATATTGTTCTTTCAAATACATTAGATAATCCCAAGTCACAATGAACAGCTAACTTAGACCTCATCATATTTTGTTGATCAGCTAAAGCAGTAATATGCTGTGCAAATGAAGTGATATTGGTGAAATGCCTTCGTTTCACACAGAGTCTAGTTATATCGAAATAACGGACTCAGAACTTTTGTTGGGTCTTAAAGCTGCAGATTTCATTTTCTGAACAGTATCTATATTTCCATATGGGGTATTTGCTTTAAATTTTAGTGTGATGTTATTCCTGTAGAGCTTCATTTGACTGCTAAAAGTATTATGATTCAAGTGTTCCACAGAATTCCGCAAACTATGCATGTTTGCTTGAGCGCTAAATATTTGATAGTTTTAGTGTCTCGTGAGAGCTGGAAATGGAATTTGTTCTTGTTTAAGAAAATTGAAGTACCATATGATCATGAATGAGCTTGGAATTACTCTAGGAAGATATCACATTTATACGTGAAAGACAATTGAAATCAGAAAGTTGAGGATGAAAGAAGGGTAAGGGACAGAAAGAGGTGGCACTGAAAAAAAGTAGAAATTACAGGCATTTATAGATAAAGGTGGGTCACTGTGGCACTTGGTTTTTGTGTTGTGGATAGCTGCTACTGTATTTTAATGCATTTATGAGATTAGCCGTTATTGTTAATATTTATTGTTGTATGGTGCAGGTTGCTTCTGTCATGACTGTTTTTAACCAACTAAAGCCTGCATATGCTTCTAACTTGTGGAATGAAGCCTTAAACAAACGACTTGGAACTCAGGTAAATTTATGAAATGCCTCTTTTTGTTGAGACAAATAGTGGACAAAATATCATTGAAGCAGCTGCTAGGTATAATATGTTTCTTCACTGAATATCTATTTAAAGCGGAACTACAGAAGGTTTCTGTTATAAACTATTATTTGGCCCGACATATAACTTGCTTTGTTAAGTCAGGGTAAAACCTCAGGGTAAAACCTCAATCATAGACTTGATTATATTCAAAATTGAATGCTGATCCATTCTGTTCAATGCAGAATCTTAGTCTTCCCAATGTACTTGTTGAAGTTGAAAAGCGTGGATCCTCTTTTGCCGAATTGTTGACTATTCCAGAGCAGGATGATTGGGTTTATAGTGATGGAAAGTCAACATCATGTGTTGCTTATATTCTTGAAATGTATAAGGAAGGAGGACTATTTGGTGAACTTGCAAGCTCAATTCAGGTCACGGAGTTCACGGTGAGTATGTCAGATAGATTTTGAAGCTTTCCTGTTTTCGGTTGGTTGCTTGGGTATTTGCCTGTGTAATGTACTTGATGAATCAGAAACTGCCTATTCCTTTATTCTGTTTAACATGTTTGTACCTCAAGTCAAGTATCTTTTGCTTGTCCATTCCTTTTATCTTCACGTCTTCGTCAATCCATGGTAGGGGTAAGGCTGCGTACATCTCACCCTCCTCAGGCCCTACTTGTGGGGATACACTGGGTCGTTGTTGTTGTTGTTGTATCTTCATCAATCCATGCCCTAATTCTGGTTATTTCACCAGTTCCAAAGCAACTGTAATATGTAATTGTTTGGGGTGTATTACCTAGTATAGAACGTTTTTCCTACAATCTTGAGTACATTATCAGTATCTTATTACCAAAAAGGTAAAGTTAGGAACACTTTAAAACCAGCAATATTTCCATTCTGGGAAAGTTACTTTATCTTCTATTTTGGAACTGCTTATCTTTATACAAAATTGTAGCACCAATATTTGCTCATCAAAGAAACTACAATTCTTGCATTAATACTAGTATTCTGTTGGACCCTTTTGGTTCATCTCATTGAAAACCATATGGAAGTTTAGGAAATAATGTTTTTTAACTAGTCTTTTTATTGTTGGAAGTGCAGATAAAAGATGCTTATACTCTCAAGTTTTTTGAAAACAATTCAAGCCGGTTGCCAAAATGGTGCAATGCCGATGACAGTGTGAAGCTTCCTTTCTGTCAAATTCGTGGAAAGTATCGGATGGAATTACCGGGATACAATACTATGGATCCATACCCCCATATGAACGAAAGATGTCCATCTATGCCTCCGAAATATTACAGACCTCAAGGTTGTTGACAAGATTTTCCATTAGAAGTCAGTATTGTTGAAGACATAACCAAGTAAATACAAGTGTGCTATCTCTAACAGCTTAAGCTTTTAGATGAGATGGTCACACACTTCAACAAGCTATGTCGCATCGTATAATTTTTTCACTCATCAGTTCTCTTGGAGTTGTACAATTGCCTAGGATGTCCAAGGTTGCTGTTAGACCTAGATGTTGCTCTTATTTAAGAGTTTGTACAAATATTTTTACTTCCCACACCACTCCAATGTTGCACAGCCAGAATGTTAGCTTGTCAATTTCCTTGTTTTTATGTAGTTTTATACTGGACGAGGTCGCGAAAATCAATCCCAAAAAACTTGATACATACAGAAAAATGTTGGTATTTGAAGTGGATATTAATTGTTCACTATGCCTTCAAAACTCTAGAGATATATACTGGACGTTCCATGGTAAGTTGTCTTAATTTTATAGAGCAATGGACATTCTAAATGGTGTTAAAGGGCAAAAACACACTTATTGTTTACCCGGATAACAATTAAATTTATTAGTGGTTTTAAGGATACGTGATTTCACTTGACACAAATTGAGAAATATGAAAGCTGATATTAGAAATTGATTGTAAAAATGAAGCAAACCAATATAAAGTGCAGCTTGGCCCTCGAGCTGGACCGCCCTCAAACCGAATAAGTGTATAATTGTGAAGTATGAACTTAACAGTAGAACAAGAAGGCTTATGAGAGAAAATATAAAGTAGCTTTGTTATGCGAGAATGATATGATTATAAAATGATTAGAATCCCCCCCACCCCATATAGTAGGAGAATTCTACTTATGATACAATTCTAAATACAGAAGGAAATCTCATGATTGACTCAATAACCAGTCTTGATTTGATATGTGCCGAGATTTCCTCCACGATCCTTGCCTGATCATGGATATCTCGGCTTTCCGTTATTCGACTCAGTAGGGTTTCTTCGGTCTTGCTCGATGCTTATCATGTTCGGTCTCGTCCTCGACCGGTCTCGGTCTCAATTGGTCCTCGAATTACGAGCTTGGTAATATATCTTTATGTCGCGATCTGACGTAACACGAGACCGATCCTCGTCCTACCATCCTGATCTCGATTAATATACAGAATCGGGCGAGCCCGATTTTGACCGTATACAGATAGTCCTCTCGTTTCTCAGAAATAAGATGATGAGAAATGACATGAATTTTTTTGCTTAATCTTTTCGATCGATGACATCATTGGCCGACTCGATCATGACGTAAGCAACGAAACGTCCTCTCGGTTCAGTAACCAAGGCATTAAATGCCTGTCAGGCACTGGTCGGCCACTAGGCGACCTTGAACCGTCGCCTTCAACCTATAAAACTTCGATTTCTTCTTCATTCAAACCTTTTACAACCATTACCTTCTCTGCTTTTTCTCTCAAAGATTTCTTGCTTCTCACTTCTCATACCCAATTTTTCTGAATTTTAGTCAATTGCTTCATTATCTATCTTTCACAAATGGCAAAAACATCCAAAACTGTGCCCCAAAAAGAGGCTCCGTCTTCATCGCGCTCTGCCGACGATACATCTGCGGCGAAGTCCCCTCCTGAGGAATATGTTCTGACGGGATGCCCGACGGTCGCCGACTTCAAGATAGAGAAGACCCCTTCGATACCGGGCCGGTGTGAACCGATGTCAAGGTACATCTGCACCATCACCGAGGGCCTCCTCAACAAAGTTAAAGAAGAGTGTAACTGGGTAAACAAGGAAGTGGTCGTTCTCTCTCCTGAGGAATCGATCACCACATACGTAGAGGGGGTATCTAAGTGTTGACACTTACCCTTTTATGTTTATCCCCCTAAACCCTGTAATAATTGCCTTCTACAAAAGGTATAATGTTACCCTAGGCCAGATTCACCCCTCGTTTGGGAGGATCGTCGTCCGCCTTCGCTTCTTCTCCAGTAAAATCGAGGGTGGCTCTTTTACCCTCGACCATCTAATGCATCTCTACATTCCCCAGTTCTATCGCGGATTAATTAAACTTTCTCGTCGATCCAACAAAGCCCCATTCTCCAGTCTCGATGAAACCCGCGACCGAGGTTGGATGGGCAGGTTTGTCCGAATAAGGACATCAGACTTGATTCCCACCGTAGATATGCCATTCCCGGAGAAGTGGAATTTTAATCGTAAGTATATTTTCCTTGAGTGTTCATTTTTCCATTCCTATTTTCTTCGATCGTTGCTTACTTTTACTTCGTTATTGCAGTTGTGGCCCAGATGTCGAACCCGGTTCCGGAGTTAAAAAGATGAGTCGAGAATCTAGTATCTCAGAGGCCCTACTCCGAACGGGCTTGGATGGATCTTTCCAAGGGTCGATGGGAGGCTCGTAACCATGGTAAGCTTCCGCTTTCTATTTGTTATTCACTTCAAAAAAATTCCTTTCTTAACTAACTTGCTTCCCTTCCTTTGCAGGTCTCAGGAAAGATGTCGAGATGAGACCTCATATCGGCGATGAAGAAATCCTCCCTCAACCATCAGCTCCGAAGCCGGCTAAGGAGAAAACAAGAAAAAGGGCCCCGAGTCCGTTGGGCTCGGAAAATAAGAGGCCAGCGAGGAAGACGCGCAAGCTTAAGGGAAATGTTATTTCCCTATCTGTGGAGTCAGTCCGCCGACTAATGGATGAGTCGGAAGAGGAAGAAGAAGAAGAAAAAGGAACCGGGCTGGGGTCCCGAGGGTTTCCGTTTCGGCACGGAGGTCCTCTTAACCGGAGGCGATCAACAAAGGAGTTTCGATCGAGGTTCCTGAGCTGGAAGCCATCCCATCCCCATCGAAGACGGGAGAAGTAGAGCTTCAAAACAAAACTCCCAAAACATCGGAGAGGTTCCTGGGGTTGAACCCAGTGTGGTCGATATCTCGGACTCGCCCCAGATTTTCGACGCCATGATTCAAGAAGCAAACATGTTGGACGGGTAGCAGGTGGATCTCCACGGCTTCTTTGACGAGATCAAGGCAACCACTTTTGAGGAGATCCCTGGTTTCGGCGACCTAGCCGAAGAAAGTGTCATTAACGAGGACAACTGGGTCTCTATCAAGCTTCAAGCTGGTGGACTAAATTCCGCCTCCGAGTGCCGATCCAAGCCGCAAACGAAATTTGGTGCTGACCATCCTTGAGGACGCTTGAGTTTTTTCCTCCCCGGTTGGGATCGCCAGTTATTTGAGGGGCCTAGTGACCGAAGAGGACCAGACGGTAATGAATGTCGTGGGGGTCGATTGTTTCTTCAACGAGGCCTAACACGCACTAAACCGGGTAACCTTCGAACTTTATTTCATACTACCTTCGTGCTTGTAACTTATTCCTAACACTTTTATCTCTTTATTTTGTAGGCTTAAATATTGCACCATGAAGCCTTTGTTAGGGTCCGTGAGGAGCACAAGGCCGAAGTACGGAACCTCACTAAGAAGAACGATACATACCGGCTCCTCAGCGAAAGACTCCAGGCCGATCTGGTCACAACTCAGGAGAACCATACCGACATGGTCGAACAGGTATTCCCAATGATCCATGATAGTGATGTTGAGCTATAGATAACAACTAACGATCCAATTCTGCAGATCCGACAGAGGCTCGAGAAAATCAACCAGCTCAGCAAAAAAGTGGATGACGTTCGGGCCGAGGACGATGTCTTTAAAGGGAGCGTGTACGTCTTGGTTGCTATGAAAGATGTCGTTCAAGCTCAGTTGGAGTCGGTTGAGACTCAGCTTCAAGCTGAAAAAGAGAACTCGGTGCAAACCGAGAAGATCAGGGAGCTCCAGTCTCATCTGGATTCGGCCAACATCAAACTCGAGGAGGCTAAATCTGAGGTGGTCAAGGCCGGCATCCAGGCCGATGAAAAGGTGTCCTAGTTCAAAACTGATGTTGAGGCCATCCAGACCAAATCCAGGAGCATGATTGATCACGCGAAGTGGAAAGCTCGGAGGGAGGCCCTAGAATATGCTCAAGCCCAAGATTTCAATATCGTGGCCGAGGCTGATAACGCATGAGCAGAAGAACACTAGGCTCGGAGGTTGGCCTTCCCCGAGGCTGACTCCGATGAGCAAGAAGAAGAAGATCTCGAGGACGAGGACGATTTTTCCAATGAAGACCAAGCTCCATAGGCCTTAGTATTTTTTGCTCTTTTCTTTTGTATTTACCTTTTCTTTGAGGCCACTTTCGGATCGTTTGTAAAGAATTTTGACCGGGCTATGCTGCCCTTGTAAATGATTTTGACATATATATATATATAAGAACTTTCTTCCCTTCTGTCTTATATAGTTATGAAGTTGTATTCTAAGATTCGGGGTTTAAACAATTTATTTGAAACCGAACCATTATAGCCCTTAGGCTTTATGATCGAGCGAGTGCTTTCTCGAACTCGATGTAAGGTAACCCTTAGGTTTTTGAGTGAGGATTGTCTCTAGAACTCAAAGTAAAAACAACCCTCAGGCTTTGTATTTTTTGTATTATGTCGATCTGGCCTTAGTAAAAATATTGTTTTATGGCTTTCTCCCCTTATCGGCTTGAAATTTTTTTTATCGTTTGTATTTACTAAACTTATAATGCCTTAGCATAAATAAGGAATTGATCAAGAGTTCGAACAACTTAGTACTCATTAGAGTTTTCGAGGCTTGATATTATCGAAGCATTTTATGATTTTGTCGGGGCTAGACTTTTTAACCGGTTTATGAATGAATTCGAAGGCCTGTTTCATTACGGAATTCAGACGTCTCCGAACCGTGTTAATTCGGCCGTAGCCTCTTAGTTTGAAATTTTCCCATTGGGCTTATTTTCCCGTTTTACTTCGAGCTTTCCCAAAGTGTCAATCCCCGAGTGTGGTGACCGTGGCCTTTAATATTCGAGGTTTGCCTAAAAGGTCTTATAACCTCGAAGTTTTAATAATTCGATTTTGTTTTTTTTCGGACGACAGTCCCCGAGTGTAGGGGTAATTATTCAAACTCTGGTTATAATCGACCCTTAGCCTGTTTCCATAACAGTTCAAGAGCATGAAATTCTAAAGTATAAAACTTTTCTAAGGCAAGAGATATCGGCAAGGAAAAACACTTCTCTTTATAAAAGCTTATACATGCGTACATGTTTTGTGTCAAGGCTCAAGCAACCTACGTGGGCACAATTCGTTTGACCATTTGGCCCTTACAAATTCTACCTATCGAGACCCTGCTGCAATGAAGTAATTTCCTCGCAACAAAGTTGACAATTGAGGGAAATGTCCCTCAGTATTCGAGGTTGATTGCAAAGAAGCCTCGGATATTATTGAATTATTCTAAGTTAGCACGATAAATGGTTTCCTCGTTAAAATCCTCACCGGAAAATCGATTTTGGACAAAACCGGTCTAAGGGAAAAAGAGTGCAACGCGTGATTTAAGACCTAAAGACTTCGTGTCGAAGAACCCCTCGTCGTTTCTGGTCGAACACCTGCAAGAGTTAGTTAAAAATATAAATGAAAATGGAAGGGGTCGTACCTTAGCAGGAGTATCGGTTTAGTAGTGACACGTTCCAATTGCTCAGTAGTTGTTCGGAATTCATTGTGTCGAGCTTGTAGGATCCCTTTCCGGTGATTTATAGAACCTGGTACGGTCCTTCCCCGTCCGGACCCAGTTTTACTTTATTCGAATTTCGGGCGTTGAGGGTGACATTTCTTAGAACTAAGTCCCCGATGTTAAAATGCCGAAGATTGGCTCTTCGATTGTAGTACCTTTCGATTCGCTGTTTTTGTGCGGCTAACCGGAAGAGGGAGGTTTCGCGTCTTTCATCCAATAATTCTAGGCTCGTATTCATGGCCTCATTATTTGATTCTTCTGTTGCATATCGGAACCTGGTGCTAGGTTCTCCGACCTCGATCGGGATAAGAGCTTTAGCGCAATAGACTAACGAGAACGGCGTTGCTCCTTTACTAGACTTTGACGTTGTGGTATTCCAAAAGAACCTCCGGCAGTATCTCTCTCCACTTTCCTTTAGCATCGGTCAATCTCTTCTTAAGATTCTGAATAGTGGTTTTGTTGGTCGATTCGGCCTGTCCGTTTCCGCTGGGATAATAAGGCATCGATAAAATTCTTTTGGTCTTGTGATCCTCGAGAAATTTAGTCACTTTGCTACCAATGAATTGATTTCCATTATCTCATACAATCTCGGCAGGCATCCCGAATTGACGTATAATGTGGTCCCAAATGAAGTTTATGACTTCCTTTTCTATGACTTTCTCGAAAGCCTGTGCTTCAAACCACTTAGTAAAATAATCAGTCATAAATAAAATAAACTAAGCTTTACCTGGGGACATGGGAGAGGGACGACGATGTCCATTCCCCATTTCATTAACGGCCATAGGGATAAGACCGAATGGAGCTGCTCGTCGGGCTGATGAATCAATGGCGCATATCTTTGGAATTTTTCGCATTTTCGAACGAATTCCTTTGAATCTTTCTCCATGTCGATCCAATAATATCCTGCTCTGATTACTTTGTGGACCAACGACTTGGCACTGGAATGATTTCCACAATTGCCCTCGTGAATTTCCCATAGAACGTATTCGGTGTCTCCCAATCCCAAATGTATTGCCAACGGTCCATCGAACATCCTTCTAAACAGCGTTCTGTCTTCGGACAAAATGAACCGTGCTGCCTTTGTACGTAGAACTCTCGACTCCTTTGGATCTGATGGAAGTTTCTCGTTCTTCAAGTACTTTATGTACTTGTTTCTCCAATCCTAGGTCAAACTTGTGGAGTTAATCTCGGCATGACCTTCTTCGATCACCGATCTCATGAGTTGTACGACAATCCCCGAGTTGAGCTCGTCATCTTCGACCGATCAACTAAGTTTTCAAGAGTGTTTTCCTTGGTGTTATGTTCTCGAGGTATATGTTGTAAGGTCCATTCCTTGAATCGTCATAGAGCTACCTATAATTTATCCAAGTACCTCTGCATTCGGTCTTCTCGGACTTCGAAAGTCATGTTGACTTGGTTTACCACGAGGAGGGAATCACACTTGGCCTCGATGACCTCTGCTCCCAAGCTTTTAGCTAACTCGAGACCTGCAATCATGTCCTCATACTCAGCCTCATTGTTAGCTAATTTCAAAGTGTTGATAGATTGTCTAACTACATTATCTGTGGGTGGTTTTAGTATGATACCCAGCCCGTACTCCTTCGCGTTCGAAGCACCTTCCGTAAAGAGGGTCCAGACTCCCGAGGATGTACCTGATTTTATTAACATTTCTCTTTCAACCTCGGGTACGAGGGTCAGCGTGAAGTCGGCCACAAAGTCTGCCAAGATTTGAGACTTGATGGCGGTTCGAGGTCGATATTCGATATTGTACCCACTGATTTCTATGGCCCATTTGGTCAACTGACCCGAAAGCTCGGGTTTGTGCAAAATATTTTGGAGTTGATAAGTTGTTACAACACATATTGGATGACCCTGAAAATATGGCTTTAATTTCCTAGAGGCGCTTATTAAAGCAAGCGCTAATTTTTCTAAGTGTGGATATCTAGTTTCGGCCTCACCTAAGGTTCGACTTACTTGCATACCTTGTTCTTCTCGGACTAGGACTCCACTTACCGTTATTTCTGAGACTGCCAAGTACAAGTAGAGTTGCTCGTCCGCTTCGGGGTGTGAAGCAGTGGTGGGCTCGATAAATATCTCTTTAGTTCCTCCAAGTCCTGTTGGCATTTTGGACTCCATGCAAAGCTACTCTTCTTCTTCTTAATCAGCAAGAACAAACAGTGACTCCTATTTGAGGACCTCAAAATGAATCTCCCTAGGGCGGCTATGCGCCCCGTTAGCCTTTGTACGACCTTTACATTATCTATGACCGTTATATCCTCGATAGCTTTGATTTTATAGGGGTTGATATCGATTCCCTGATTGAATACCATGAAGCCAAGAAACTTGCCTGAGCCGACCCCGAACGCACACTTTCCTGGGTTGAGCTTCATATTGTACTTCCTCAATATATCGAAAGTTTCTTGCAAGTGTTTTAAATGGTCCTCTGCTCGTTGGGACTTAACTAACATGTCATCAATATAAACTTCCATTGATTTTCCTATTTTTTCTTCGAACATTCGGTTTACTAGGCGTTGATAAGTTGCACCAGCATTTTTTAGTCCAAACGATATTATGTTATAACAGTAGGTGCCATATATAGTGGTAAACGAGGTCTTTTCCTGATCCTCCGAGTTCATCTGTATTTGGTTGTACCCGGAGTAGGCATCGAGAAAACTGAGAATCTCGTGGCTGGCCGTGGCATCGATCATATAATCGATATTTTAGGCAAAAGAAAGGAATCCTTAGGGCATGCTTTGTTCAAGTCTTTATAATTTATGCACATTCTAAGTTTATTTCCCTTCTTAGGGACTACTACTACGTTTGCTAACCATTCGGGATATTTTACTTCCCGAATGGACCCTATTTTGAGAAGTTTGATTACCTCGTCCTTGATGAATGCATGCTTAATAATGGTTTTATTGGTCGATTCGGCTTGTCCGTTTCCGTTGGGATGATAAGGTGTTGATAAAATTCTTTTGATCTTGTGATCCTCGAGAAATTTAGTCACTTTGCTTTCGATGAATTGCTTTCCATGATCACATACAATCTGGGCAAGGATCCCGAATCGACTTATAATGTGGTCCCAAATGAAGTCTATGAGTTCCTTTTCTTTGACTTTTTCGAAAGCCTGTGCTTCAACCCACTTAGAAAAATAATCAGTCATAAATAAAATAAACTGAGCTTTACCTGGGGCCAGTGGGAGAGGGCCGACGATGTCCATTCCCCATTTCATGAATGGCCTTGGGGATAAGATTGAATGGGGCTGCTCGTCGGGCTGATGAATCATTGGCACATACCTTTGGAATTTGTCGCATTTTCGAACGAATTCCTTTGAATCTTTCTCCACGTCGATCCAATAATATCCTTCTCTGATTACTTTGTGGACCAACGACTCGACACCATAATGATTTCCACAAGTGCCCTTGTGAATTTCCCGTAGAACATATTTGATGTCTCCCAGTCCCAAACATTTTGCCAACGGTCCATCGAACATCCTTCTAAACAGTGTTCCGTCTTCAGACAAAGTGAACCGTGCTGTCTTTGTACGTAGAGCTCTCGACTCCTTTGGATCTGATGGAAGTTTCCCGTTCTTCAAGTACTCTATGCACTTGTTTCTCCAATCCCAGGTAAAACTTGTGGAGTTAATCTCGGCGTGACCTTCTTCTACCACCGATCTCATGAAATGTACATCAGTTCCCGAGTTGAACTCATCATCTTCGACCGATGAACCTAAGTTTTCAAGAGCTTCGACCTTGCTCTTCTGTTCTCGAGGTACATGTTGTAAGGCCCATCCCTTGAATCGATGTAGAGCTACCTGTAATTTATCCAAGTACCTTTGCATTCGAACTTCGAAGTCCTTTTGACTCGGTTTACCATGAGGAGGGAATCACACTTGGCCTCGATGACCTCTGCTCCCAAGCTTTTAGCTAACTCGAGCCCTGCAATCATGGCCTCATACTCGGCCTCATTGTTAGTTAATTTCGAAGTCTTGATAGATTGTCTAAATACATTACATGTGGGTGGTTTTAGTACGATACCCAGCCCGGAACCCTTCACGTTTGAAGCAGCGCCCATAAAGAGTGTCCAAACTCCAGAGGATGTACCTGATTTTATTAACATTTCTCTTTCAACCTCGGGTACGAGGGTCAGCGTGAAGTTGGCCACAAAGTCCGCCAAGATTTGAGACTTGATGGCGGTTCGGGGTCGATATTTGATATCATACCCACTGATTTCGCCAACTGACCCGAATGCTCGGGTTTGTGCAAAATATTTGGAGTGGATAAGTTGTTACAACACATATCGGATGACATTGAAAATATGGCTTTAATTTCCTAGAGGCACTTATTAAAGCAAGCGCTAATTTTTCTAAGTGTGGCGGAAGTGCTTGCTGCCAACTTGCCAGACGAGCGGACATCTAAGCTCAGCAGCGCATTTACTATTTGGAGATGGATGGCGCCAGGCAGGGTAAAAAGAAGGATTTTTTTCCATTAGCCGAGGAAAGAAGTAGCAAAGGAATATCGCTATCGTGGGAAAAAAATAAAAGCGTAGGATAGGAAGCTCTATTTGATCGAAGGGATGGCTAAAAGGCCAAATCCGGCTAAAAACAAAAAGAAGAGATCAAGGAGAGGGAGCTAGACGAGCACTTGCAAGAGAGCGACCGACAGATCTAAAACTGCTATAGTAAAGTAGAACGAAAGTACCTCCCAAAGGTTCTACCTTTTCCTGTGCGTTCGCATCACATATCCCGTGTTCGCACATGCCAAGCTCTAGATCCCCCAAATGCACCCTTGTGCGATATTTGGTTTCGGCCTCACCTAAGGTCCGACTAACATAATAGACAGGGAATTGCGTACCTTGTTCTTCTCGGACTAGGACTCCACTTACCGCTATTTCTGAGACTGCCAAGTACAAGTAGAGTTGCTCGTCTGCTTTCGGGGTGTGAAGCAGTGGTGGTCTCGATAAATATTGCTTTAGTTCCTCTAAGGCATGTTGGCATTCCGGAGTCCATGCAAAGCTACTCTTTTTCTTAAGCAGCAAGAAGAATTGGTGACTCCTATCTGAGGACCTCGAAATGAATCGCCCTAGGGAGTCTATGCGCCCCATTAGCCTTTGTACGACCTTTACACTATCTACGACTATGATATTCTCAATAGATTTGATTTTATCGGGGTTGATATCGATTCCTCGATTGGATATCATGAAATCAAGAAACTTGCTTGGGCCGATCTCTAACGCACACTTTTCTAGGTTGAGCTTCATATTGTTCTTCCTCAGTATATCAAAAGTTTCCTGCAAGTGTTTTAAATGGTCCTCTTCTCGCAAGGTCTTAACTAACATGTCATCAATATAAGCTTCCATCGATTTTCTTATTTGTTCTTCGAACATTCAGTTTACTAGGCGTTGATAAGTTGCGCCAGTATTTTTTAGTCCGAACGACATTACATTATAACAATAGGTTCCATATTTAGTGATAAACGAGGTCTTTCCCTGATCCTCCGGGTTCATATGTATTTTGTTGTACCCGGAGTAGGCATCAAGAAAACTGAGAATCTAATGGCCGGTCGTGGCATCGATCATACGATCGATATTAGGCAAAGTAAAGGAATTATTAGGGCATGCTTTGTTCAAGTCTTTATAATCTACGCACATTCTAAGTTTATTTCTCTTCTTAGAGACTACTACTACGTTTGCTAACCATTAGGGATATTTTACTTCCCCAATGGACCCTATTTTGAGAACTTTGGTTACCTCGTTCTTGATGAATACATGCTTAACCTCGGACTGCGGCCTTCTTTTTTGCTTTACCAGACGGAACTTCGGGTCCACGCTTAATTGATGGGTAGTGATTTCTGGTGGGATCCTTGTCATATCGAGATGGTACCAAGAAAAGCATTCCATGTTATCTAAAAGGAATTGAATAAGTTTTTTCCTGAGCTTGGTAGTTAACCCCGTGCCTAGGTATACCTTTTGTTAGGGCAGGTACTCGATCAGTATGACTTGTTCCAGCTCTTCGACCATCGATTTGGTGGCGTCGGAATCGCCGGAAATTATGAAGGATCGAGGGATCCAATAGTCTTCATCCTCGTCTACCCCCTGCTTCTCCGATTGGGTCGAGGATGGTGTCTGTGGTTGCTATTTGGCATCCTATTTTCCCTTCGAATCCGATCCTTTTTCTGATGAGAGTGCTGATACCGGTATCACTTCGACGACTGCAAATATCTCCTTGGCAACGAGTTTCTCCGTGAACACCATTTTGACTCCCTCCGGTGTCGGGAACTTCAGAACTTGGTGAAAGGTCAAGGGTACTGCCCTCATGTTATGGATCTAAGGCCTCCCGAGCAGGGCGTTGTACCTCATGTCACCCTCGATCACATGGAATTTTTTTTCTTGGATGGTCCCGGCCACGTTCACTAGTAAATTAATTTCCCCTTTGATGGTTTTTCTTGCCATATTGAAGTTGTTTACAACTCGAGTTGCGGTCACAATTTGATCCTGTAGGCCGAGCTGTGCTACGACCCTCGATCGAATGATATTTGCCGAGGTACCTGGATCAATCAAAACACGTTTAACTTGAATTTTATTCATAAGAACATATATTACCAGTACGTCGTTATGCGGTTGAGAGATCCCCTCTTCATCCTCGTCATTGAAGGACAAGGTCCGTTCCGGTACATAATCCCGAGTTCGTTTTTCCCTCATGATTGACACCTTGGTGCGCTTGAATATGGGACCATGTGGAATGTCGACCCCTCATTAAACAAATGGGATACCTCATCCCTCAACTGTCTGCAATCTTTTATTCTATGGCCATGGGTGCCATGATACTTGCACATTTGATTAGGATTTCTCTGGGTCGGATCAGTCTGTAAAGGTCGAGGCCACCTGGTGTCTTTGATGCATCCGATGGCTGATACAGTAACTGACGCGTCGACGTTGAATTTGTACTTCGATAGTCGAGGCGCTTCTTTGGGTTCGACGTTCCTGTCAAAACCACTCTTACTCATGATCCCTCGGGAGCTCTGTCCTCGATTATTTCTTTGATCACTTCGAACGGGGTTGCGTCCAGGACCGTTGTTTCTCTGATCTCCACCTTATGGTTGATACCGTCTCTATTTGACTGTGTTTCTCGGTCGATAACCCCTTTGAATTCTGTCGGCGGTCCTGTTTGGATAAACGGACCCGAAATGAGCCCCAACTAATTATTCTTGACCCAGATTTTTGACGGGTACCAATTGTGCACATCTCCCCAGGTTACAGCTGGATATTCTATCAAATTATGCTTTAACTGTTGTGAGGACACCAAACTTCGTATGTTTATAACTTGAGTAAAAGCTTCCCAATCATCTAAGACCGGGGGTAGATCCATACGTTCCATTTGGAATCGAGGTACGAACTCTCTGAGCATCTCATTGTCTTTCTACTTCACTTTGAAGAGGTCCGACTTTCTAGTCTCGACCTTTATGGCTCCGGCGTGTGCTTTGACGAAGGAATCTGCGAGCATGGAAAATGAATCAATGGAGTTGGGCAGAAAATTATGGTACCATATCATCGCCCCCTTCGATAAAGTTTCTTCTAATTTATTCAGCACAACGGACTCAATCTCATCATCCTCTAAATTGTTCCCCTTTATTGCGCATGTGTAAGAAGTGACATGTTCATTGGGGTCGGTAGTTCCATTATACTTGGGAATTTCTTACATGAAAAATTTATTTGGGATGAGCTTAGGAGCCGTGCTCAAGGGTAAAGGATTTTGTACAAACTTCTTTGAATCCAAACCCTTTAGAATCGGTGGTGCCCCCGGAATTTGATCATCTCGGGAGTTATACGTTTCCACTTTTTTGTCATTTGCTTCCTTCTTCTTCTCCCCTGATTCGATTCACTTTGTGAGCTCCTCGAACATTTTCATAATAGTCGGGTCAGTCCCCAATTCGTTCACGTTTGACCTCTCCGATACTGGTTCGGCCTTGTGAACAACTTCCAGTGAGGGCTCAGGTTCAGGCCTACTCGATGCGTGGTTCTGATTTTGGAGTTGCTCTATTGAAGCTTGTTGAGCCTTCAACGTTTCGAATATTATTCGAAGGCTTATTCCTCCGTCTTTGCCGCCCTGTGTGTTTTGACCGGCTGATCGAACGTCTCTGTATATGTTATATTCGAGGGCGACGCCCAGATTTGCATTCACGACAACATGGGAACTGACATCGATGGAGTCTGTAACTAGTACTCCCTCGAGGTCAACCTGAGGCACTTCGTTCCTTGGGCGGCTATATTGTCATTTTATCCATGAAAATCAAGTCCATTACCAGCGTGTGTGGGTACTGCTTGAGAGTTTGACATGCTTATCCTGAAATCAAAAATGCTTACAAGAATAAGTGTAGAGCAGTGTGTGTTATGAAAATTAGTACCAGGCGATCGCTATTATCCTTAGCCCCACGGTGGGCGCCAAACTGTTTACCCTTAAAATCGGATAATAATTAAATTTATAAGTGGTTTTAAGGATACGTGATTTCACTTGGCAAAAATTGAGAAATATGAAAGTTGATATTAGAAATTGACTGTAAAAATGAAGCAAACCAATATAAAGTGCAATTTGGCCCTCGAGCTGGATCGCCCTCGAACCGAATAAGTGTATAATTGCGAAGTATGAACTTAACAATAGAATAAGAATGCTTAAGAGAGAAAATGTAAAGTAGCTTTGTTATGCGTGAATGAGATGATTATAAAATGATTAGAATTCTAAATACATAAGAAAATCCCATGATTGGCTTAATAACCGGTCTTGATTTGATACGTGCCGAGATTTTCTCCACGATCCTTACTCGATCACGAATATCTCGGCTTTCCATTATTCGACTCAGTAGGCTTTCTTCGGTCTTGCTTGATGCCTATCATGCTCGGTCTCTAACCTAGGCTGGTCTCGATCTCAACTGGTCCTCGAATTACGAGCTTGGTAATATATCTTCATGTCGCGATCTGACGTAAAACGGGACCGATCCTCGGCCTACCATCCTGGTCTCGATTAATCATACAGAATCGGGCGAGCCCAGTTTTGATCATATATACTTATAATAGCAGAAGAACAGAAATCTAATTTGGAGTGAGGGTAAAAGAGAGTGGACATCAATATTTTGTTTTTCCCCTTTTTACTTAGTTAAACTTTTTTTCTTCTATATCTTAGCTCTCTTGTGTTTATTCATATTTCTGTATGAATTGTGTGTGTATTTCTTGGAGTGAAAGAATAAAAATTCCTAGAATTCTATGCTATGACATTATCACAGAAAGAAAACATACGGTGCCAGTGTGTGTGATTTTTTTATATATATAAATTCATCCACCAAGGCTTTCACCTCCCGATGTGGTGGGGGGTTTGTAAAAGACCTTGTATATTGATATCAATCACATAATACATCAAAGGGGGACATAAAACCTAAACCTCCAAAAGAAAATAGCTACTGTAGAATACCTGAGATCAATAGAGTGGTGAAAGCAAAATCAAAGGTACGTATTATACAATAGCTCTTCCGTGGGAGAACTAAGGTGGATCGAAGTGCCATCCTGAGAATTTTGTTGGCCTTATTCTAAAGGAGGGGAAATGCATCCTATCCATTATCATGATTCCTCTGGTGTGGCTAGGTAATTCAGCTTCATTGTAGAAGAATTTGGGGGCTGACAGAGAAATTGCATATTTGGACAAGGAGTTTGCAACTCCATTCCCTTCCCTGTAACAATGGGTAATGTTGATGTCTCTCCTTTGTATTTTCTCCTGGATAGTTGAAATGCCAGCTTGAAGTCTCCATGGTGGCTTTACTTTTACCAAGGATCATGTTGACAACAATGAGTGAATCAAGTTTGGGGACAAGGCTCTGGAACTGTTGATTGCAACACCATTCAATTTCTTGTACAACTGCCTACACTTCAGAGTAATTGTTAGTAACGTGTTGGACCGGTGATGCAAAAGTCATGATCAGTAACTTCAGAGTAGTTGTTGGGCTTCTTGCTCCACCAGTTGTGTAGTAGATTCAGAATGGTATATGGCTGGCCAATGATTTGAATACCCAGAGGACTTTCAATTAGCTTCCAGACTTTCTGTGCTAGAGTACCATCAGCAAAGACATGATCAATGGTTTCAAGTTGAGGCTGTCTGCAGCAAATGCATGTAGAAGTAGCTTGAAATCCAAATCTCCGAATAATGTCACTGAGAGGAAGTTTCTTTTTAAGAATCCTCCAAGAAGTGAAGGAGATTTTAAAAGGCAATTCCCTGACCCAGAGCTTAGATAGCAAAGGATTATGGTTATTTTTTTGCCTGATGAATTGGAAAGCAGAGGAGCAGGTGAAAGAGCCATGAGGGTTCAAGGACCAGATAGGCTGATCCTTAGTTGATATGTTCCCAATATTCACTTTCTGAATCTCCTGGAGAGCATGAGATGGAACAATATTTTCCAGAAGTCCTAGGTTCCAGTTGTGGTTGTACAAATAATCCTTAACCTTGTTATTTCCAGGTTTTCTAGTAGAGTAGCTGAGATAATTTAAAGGGCTAATAGTTGACCATCTATCCCACCAGAAAAGGCTATTACCCTCGTTGATTTTCCAGAATATAAATGCTTCATATTTAGTCCTTGAGTCTAGAAGATTTCTCCATATACTGGAGTCTTTAGGAACTTAGACTTTTGATATAGGATTGGATCTGGGGCAGTATTTTGCGTGAAGAAACTTAGTCCATTGGTTGTCTTCAACTCTAAATCTCCACTATCTCTTGGTAGCAAAAGATTCACAGATGTCCCGAAGTCTTTTGAAACCAACTCCACCTTCTTTATTAGGATAGCACATATTGGCCCAAAAACTCCAGTGATATTTTCTTTTTCCATCTTTATCCTCCAGGAGAAGTTTGCAAGTTAAGATTCAATCTGATTGAGGATGGCTTTAGGAGGTGTCAAAGAAGCAAAAAGGTAGAAGGTTTGTGATTGCAGAATGTGTTTGATAATAATGGTTTTGCCTCCCATTGATAGGAGTTTACCTTGCCATCCTCCTGCCTTAGTGTGTGTGTGATTGACGTCAGGAAATTAAAGTGTTTGAATAATTCAAAATGAAATGTCAATATAATAAAATAGAAAAAATGTATAAGTACCCCCTGACCTATAGTCGGATTTTCAACTACATATTTTATCTTTGTGGGAATCCTATGATCACCTGAACTATTTTTAAATGGAATTAGTATACTCTTAGTGCTTATGTGACAAAAGAGAGTGTATGCCACCGTCCTTGAGAGAGTGAGAAAGAGAGAGAAAGCTGAAATTTTATTTTTATAAGTAACATTTTTATAAAATATACTATTTTCTATTTTTTTTTTCTTTTCTCTTGTTTTTCTTTTTTTTTCCCTTTTCTTTCCTCCTGTTATGTTACTTACAGATTGGCCGGGAATTAGCTCTGGCATTCTCCATTTTTTCGGGCGAGATCTAGTTGAAGATTTTATTTTTTCCTCTCCATATTTCATTACACTTTATATACAAGATTACTGCTATTTTTTGTAATGACCCGGCCGGTCTTTTTGTGTATTAGGATCCCGTTCCCATAAATAAGACTTCCAGTAGCGGCATATTTTGATTTATGACCTACGGGTTCGGGTGGTTCGGGATTAGGAAGTGTATAGAGTGTTATAGGGACACTTGGTTCCTTAAGGTTGGCCCTTTTGGCCAAATTTGACTTCGGTCAATATTTTCAGTAAACGACCTCGGAATCGAGTTCCGAAAGTTCCAGTAGCTTCGTATGATGATTTCAGACTTGGGCGTGTGTTCGGAATGGGTTTTTGATGACCCGGGAGCGTTTTGGCGTCCAATATAGAAATAGGAATTTCCTTGAGTTTGAAATTTGGTTTGGAATGTGTTTTTGTGTTATCGAGGTCCGAATGGAATTCCAAGATCGGGAATAGTTCCGTTATGTCATTTATGACTTGCCTGAAAAATTTGGTGTCATTCCGACTAGTGTAGGTCGGTCCGACGCATCATTATAGAATCCAAGAACTTGAAGTTCTTAAGTTATGATTTTAGGGGGTTTTGGTAGGTGATTTTGAGTTTTAGCGTTTTTTTGAGTGTTCCGAAGGCTTGAGCGAGTCCGTATTATGATTTGGGACTTGTTGTATATTTGGAAGAGGGCCCAAGGGCCTCCCGGGCACCCAACGGGACTAAAAACCAGCTAAAATAGCCGTTGGTGCACCTATTCTGGTGTGACCGCAGGTGCGGTTGCCCAGTCGCAGGTGCGGGACCGCTCCTGCGGTCCCAAGCATCGCAGGTGCGACCTTAGGTGAGGTCCCCCTTTCTCGCAGGTGCGGACAGAGGTCAGCAGGAGCGGAACCGCTAGTGCGGTCATCCCTCCGCAGGTGCGACCCCAGCCCCACTCGTCCAGTTCCGCAGGTGCGAGCCCTAGCTCGTAGGCGTGGTCCTCGAGCCGCAGGTGCGGAACCTCTGTAGGCCAGGCAGTGTGTTTCCTTTAAAACATGGGATTTCACCTCTTTCATTCATTTTCCACCACCATTAGAGACTTGGGAGCTTGGGAAAAGAGGTTCCACGACCTAACTACTAAAGAGGTAAGTAAATTCCACTCTAACACTAGTTTCAAACATGAATTTCTAGTTAAACTCTCTACTAAATCATTGAAAAATCAAGAGTTGGGTAGTAAATTTATGGTTTTTGAGAAATTGGTGAATTACACCCATTTATTGCTATGAATTCAAGTAGAAACCTCATAATAACGATCCTTAGGATATGGGTGAGTGATTCCTTCGAGAGTCTTCGGAATTCGAGCGTACGGGCTCGGGACTGAATTTGGGAATTCTTCAAGAATGTAGAATTATTGAATAAATAGGATAATTCCCCTACCTTGAGCTTTTATTGATATAATTGTACCATATTTGGCTAGTTGCGAGTCCTCAGGTGTAGAGTTCAGAGCTCGGGTGCATCCTTGGTCCGAGGGGTAGATTCGACACGAGGTGAATCTCCTTTCTAACCTTGTAAGAGGAAATTTTCCCCGTAGGTATTCTATATGCTGGTGTATTTGCTTTGGGGGATACGTGCATACAGAGAGTCCGTACGTAGTGACTATTATGTTGTGTCGAGTAGTTTTAGGGCTCACATGCATGTTTTATGTGACGTATATGTACCCTTAGCGTACCTTGAGTTGCTTATTATCATTTGAATTAGTGTAGAAATGGGGAAAGTTGCATTCGAATTCCCAGTTGAATAATCCTTGTTACAAGTATAGCCCCTACTGAGCTTATTGATAAATTCGGTATGTATATGTATATCCGAGACTCAGCACTCGAGTCGCAGGTATGATTCGCGATTGAGGGAAGCTTTATGATGTTCAGTATAAGTGTGGCAGCACTCGAATCGCAAGTATGATTCGGGATCAAGGGAAGCTTTATGGTAATTTGGTATAAATATGTCAGCACCCGAGTCGCAAGTATGATTCGCGAGCGGGGGAAGCTTTACGACTATTTAGTGATTAGATATTCTTTCGACTCCGGTCGGTTGTCTTATCCTTGTGTGCGCATGACTATTTGGTCCTGTTTTATTGATATTGGCTTGACATATAATTGGGAAAAAGGAAAGTGTACATTGTTGTTTATTCTCAGTAGTTGTGAACAACTAATTTTTAACCACACTCAAATTCTATATTATTTTGATGGAAATATTTCTTTTAGGTCTAATTTTAATATTTTAAATTTTTATCTTACTCTTAATAGGTTTTATTTAAGAAAATTAAAAACTACAAAAAAAGTATATTCACATTCTTAGGATATAAGTTTTGTTCCTATGTTTAAATAGAAGAAAAATTATATGTAAGTTATAGTAGTATTTTTTTTAGCATAATTTAAACTTTAGTGTAAATAGTGAGTTTTCTTATTTATATAGTTTCTTTTTAAGTTTAAAAGTAAGTTGGTTAGTGTGTATATATATATCCCAACTTCTTCACTTACCCACTTCACTCATGCCTCACCCTCACATCCCCTAACTTCCAACTTTAAAACCCACGTTTTCCGCTTCAAATGTAACCAAAAAATTACTAAGACGGCTTTATAAAAGGGAGGTCTGAAAAAAAGGAGACAGACATTTTAGAAAAGGGTCAGCCGCACTTGCTCTCGGATTTCTCAGTCTCCGACTACTCTTCACCTTTTGAATTCTAATTTCTAAGACGTTCTCCCTTTGATGAACGGCTATCCCAATCTTCTTCACCATTTCTACTGCTTCTCCATCAATCCTCTCAAATAATTCACAAATCATCTAACTCAAGAATTATTTTTTGTCATTTTCCTTTGGTTTGGTCAAGTTCTGGGTACTACCAAATTTGGTCTCTTTCATTAATAAATGAGCCTATTTATTTCCCCATTTATATTTTATCAAACTCATGTTGTTCAATGGGGAACTTGGTGTCGGTTTCATAGTTCTACTAGTAAAAAATAATTTTCAGTTCGAGTTTTCCGGCGAGCATCGAGGTGACCGGTGATAATTTCATTGGAGATTCTCATCCCGATTCACTTTTCCGGTCGAGTTCAGTCCCGGTTCCCCACTTGTATATCACTGTTTTAATCGGAAAAGTCATCACTTTGAGGTTCCTACTCTTATTCTTCTCTTATTTCAAGTTTAACTCCATGTGTTGTTATGTGATATTAAGCATGATATTGACTCATTGTCTTCTAATTCTTCTAGGTTAAAGTTCTTGATGAATTCATTAGAAATTTGGAGTATTATACAAAGTAAAAAAAAAAATTGTTTTCCTTATGAGTTTAAATTTATAAGAAATTTCAAGATTTACTTTAGGTGAAACTTTGGTCAAGGATATCTTGATTTATTTAGTTCTAACCATTTTCATACATAGTTTTTTTTTTTTTTTAATTTTTTATCTTTATTAAAATTTAATTTGGTTCCTAATATTTCTGAAATCGTTCTCTCACTGCCAAAGAGAATGATAGGGAATTTTGGTTCCTAATATTTCTGAAATCGTTCTCTCATAAGTAATATATTGAACTCTGTTCATAAATTGGAACTGAATTCACATGGAAAGACTGTGAATATTTGTGTGTTTTTCTTTGAATTTTATTTCCTTTTCTTTTTTCTTAAAAGATTAATGAATAGACAAATTGGGTCAATAAGTTGAAGTGTTGTCAAGCTCAATCCCTTGAATAAATATCCGAAAAAATTGCGCGGAGCACCCTATTTGGTCGCCCCCATTTAACTTATACCCGCTTTTTTAAAAACTTTTAACTTGTATCCACTTTTTAAATAACTTCAGCTCCCCTTTCCCTCGCTGAGCTGAAGTTCACCAATTAAGCTGAAGTTCGTCAGTTATAAAGACAAAACTTCAGCATACGGGGTTGAAGTTCTCCAGTTACAAAGACAAAACTTCAGTTTCCCAATTACAAACTTCAGCTCTAGAGCTGAAGAGCTGAAGTTTTGTCTTTGTAAACTGGGGAACTTCAGCCCCCTATGATGAAGTTGTTGTCATTATAACTTGGGAACTTCAGCCCCATATGCTGAAGTTCCCCATTTACAAAGACAATAACTTCAGCTCTAGAGCTGAAGTTAAGGGTGGCAAACGGGCCGGGTTGACCCGTAACCGGACCGGCCCAGACCGGTTAAAACCGGAATCGGACCGGCCCGGTTCATAGGGGGTCGGGTAGGCTGGGTAGGGGGGTTAGAGGGGGTTGGTCCGTTTATAATTTTTCTACCGGTTACCCGGACCGGTCCAACCCGGTCAAAGTGAACAGTGCACTTACCGGTTAAACCGGCCCGGTTTAACGGCTAAATTTTTTTTTTGTTTTTTTGTTTTTTTTTTAAATATTATTAGACGTATTATGCATTTATGCTTAATGTTTTAGTTTGTTATTT